>JAVDPK010001726.1:62820-73003 GCA_034780415.1 Cichlasoma orientale | reverse complement strand
ACACACACACACACACACACACACACACACACACACACACACACACACACACACACACACACACACACACAGCAGTCGCAGCTCAGTGGAGCTTTAACCGCAGATATTCAATAGCATGATCAATAATATTAAAGCAGACAGTGTACGACCTGATTCCTGTGTGATCAGGTCAGAGTTGGTCATCAGTATTGCCATCTTTGTCACCTTTCAGTTATAATGATCACAAAGTTACCTGCTGTAACACCTGTTAGTGTCCTGTAATGGCCATTTCCAGTGTTCCAGTGTGTTCTCACAGAAGGTGAATGAACTAAACGTCTTCAATTTTTTCCTTTTGGTGAAAGTTTCAGCAGCATTTCCTTGAGAGGTTTTTGAAGCTGACAGAGGTTTGTAATAATCCACAGATCCGGCTGCACTTTTGAGCAGATGTTAAATAAGACTTGGCAGACTGGCTCCCCCCACGCTCGAGTATTTCTGCTTGAATCCATGGTGACGTACTGGTGACTGCTGAGTCTTCCTCCTGATTGTCGTTTGGAGTCCTCACAGGACGGCTGCTTTAAGCGCCCTGCACAGTCTTCTTTCCAGCAGGGAGCCATGTTGGTTAGCTGTTAGAGTTTTTGCTGCCTGCCATTGACTGCAATCACCTTGAGGCCCAAATTACTGATCAGCTGAATAAAAACTCGTAAGAAGAATTTTATTTTTCCTATCGTGAGATATAGACCCTTTTAGTAACCTCCCTTTGCCTCCTATGGTTTGCATTGGACTGCACTGTCATATCCATCATACTCTGCATCCTTCTGTTGACACATCTTGTTTTCTTAATAGAAGTTAGATTGGTTACATTTTTTAACATGCAGCAGGTCAGTGCTGACCCATTCACGGCCAGGGTTTAGTTCATGTCCCCATGTGCAACAGAAATCCTGTAATACCAAAATACATGAGACCTCATCTGCATTGGGACGCCTTCTAGTTTCTGACAATGAGTCCCAACACTAGACAGGAGTTACATGTTAAACCTTTGAAAAGCCTTGGAGCTGGTTAGTTTGTGATACGTGGGTCAGTGAAATTAAATATGTCAGATCTAAGATTTAAAAAGATAATCATTTAAAAGTAAGCTGGGCTCAAGCATCCACCCGACATACAGTGCGACTCGTCTGTGGTATGAAAATGTAATCAAGCTAAAAATAACCAAAAGCTCCTTTAACAGCAGAACTTCATTGAATTTGACCACCATTTAAATGCTCTCAGATATTTTAGATTAGACTAAAACCTTCCAGTGAGGTGATAAATGCACCGTGCTGCTTCAGATCAAAGCCGGTTCCCTCAGAGAGGATGGGGTGGCTGACCCCCCCGTCATGTAGATTACAATCTGTCCAGCAACAAAAAGCTTTCTCTCCTACACTTTAACTCATCATGGGGATTACAGAAAGGTAGCTCAGCACCATGACTTCAATTTCTGTTATTGTTTGACAGGCAGCTGCATGTGGATTTAGCAGCTCAGAGCTCAGCTGTGTGGATTAGATGTGCCTGATCCATTAGATGGATCATGATTAGGACCGTGTCCACTTCCGCTGTCACACCCGGTGCTTCAGGTTAAATACAGGTGCATATTTGATGTAATGCGTAGGCAGTGGGTTTGCTGTGATAATGTACAGCTCATTGTACACGTTCCACAGTTACATAACATTCCAAACTTTCCCAAAACTGAGGGGAATCTCCACCAATCACAGAACTGAATAATAATCATAATATCCTGTGAAAATGAACATGTTTTTAGTGGAACCTTGGACCAGGGCCAGCAAACAGTCTGTGGCATATTATTTATGAGAAATGGGCATTTAATGAAATCTCAGCACAGCCAGTGCAGGAAACAAAATTTATTGATTGGTGTTATTGGACATCGAGTCTCAGGGGAGGTGATGAAATACTCAGGAAATATTACCTTCTCATTCCTGTTCATGGACAAGAAGTGAAGCGCTCCAGATTTAAAAGGACAAGTCCTCCTAATGTGGGACCTGCAGTCCTTCTGTGAATTCCCCCAGCGCCACCGCTGTGCAACGTGTGCTTAGCTCCAATGCTTGGTAGCTGGAAAGTTGACTTGAAGAGGACGGGGAACAGCAGAGGGCTCCATGAAGGGAGTCAGTGTGAGGAAAAGCATTAGAACAGATAGAGCAGAGACGATGGCTGCAGAGGACACCTTTGAGTGCTCACACCGCAGAATTTAGACCTAGAGCTTCTTCACATGGTGGGCTGGCCTTGTTTTCTCGTTGCCTGTCTGTCTCTTTCAGGTAACTAGTGGGTGGAGCTGACCCAGTTTCAGAAGCAGCAAACCTGAGCACGTCGAGCTCGGATGGCCAATAAAGCAGCGCTGCCTGATTCTGCTGGGGCTCCTTCCTCCTCCTCTTCTCTCCATGGAAGCTGTTTGGCTGACAAAGCATTTCGGTCCTTGGTTTTGCTCACTCATACATCCTCCACGCATTCAAACACGCCACGCATTCTGATATGCTAACAATCGTTCATCCATCTTTTTGGTTTCTTTATTTATTTCATTAAAATATCCAAAAACCTCCTAAGTCGCCGTGTGGTCTCCTTTTTGTCGGATACTGTGACATCATATTATGACTTCTATATTCTGTGTCAAACTTTGGGCCAACAACTAAGCTAACAGAGCCTAGGACCATAGGACACGATAAAGACTGGCCCATGTTAGCGCCACCAAGCAGGAGTAGACAGCTACAACATGTAGGTCCGCTTCCATACCAGGACCACTGAAGGCTGCAGTACAAGTCCCACATGGATCCAATCATTGTTCTACTTTTACCCGTGTGGGTAGGTTTTACTAGCATAAACAGCTGGACAGGTGACGGCCTTAGAAAGAGATGATAGTTTGGGTTCAAATGCAGCAGTCGTCATGTTTTTAGAACTTGGTTGTGTTGAGTGATGTGTTCCGCCAGGGAAATCTCATGGACTGTAAATAAAAGTGGGCACTGCAACATGACATCACTTACTGGTTTTGGATTGGTTTGGGCATTTTGGGCAAGGTGCACTCATTTCCTGTATGACTGCAATGCACAGACACTGTGCTATCTGCTAATTAGTATTAAGGGACAGACTAATGAAATACTAGCATTTGATCCACCAGCCCTGAAGCACAAACTTCTTGGATGATTTGTACTGCACAGCAAACATAGATGCTCCAAAGGCTGCAGGAGCAAATCCAGAGGAGCCAGTTCAGTGGAATTAGTGGAGCTGAGGCCTCACAAACACCAACTGGATGCAGCTGCCTGTGTCCAGACACCTCCATTATGCAAATGGATGAGTTTTAAGGGGGTGGGGTGGGGGGGGGGGACTTTCCCAAAAAAGGCCAAAAACATTTTTATGAGCCTATAAACATGTTTTATAATGCTGTAAAAGCTGGACAGTCTAACATGGGAGGGACTGATGTGCTTTTGGGTCCAGCCTCAAGTGGCCATTAGAGGAACTGTCATTTATGCCACTTATGACTCGGCTTCATCCTGCAGTCGTGAAGGTTGCTGCTTCATAAATACATAAAAACAGACAGAGTACTTAGCAGTGAGACTGCACTGAGAGCCTTTGCATTTCAGTTTTGAAGTCATATTAATAAGTAGAAGACTAAATTTGTGGACGTCCCCTTTGATTATTAATATGTTTTCACATCCGTGAGGTACATATGCAGTAAAGCAATTAAACAACAGGCACAAATGGTCATAAGGTAATGTGATGCATCACTCAGTGCTACAGATTCACTGTGTGCTCTGGTGTCTGTAGTCTAAGGAGAAGCAGCCATTTTTAAAAACTTTAAGTTTAATCAGACATAAACATAAAAACCTGCAAAACTACTACAGGAAGCATAGAAACTAATGAAGAAGGGAGGAGATGAAGGGAAACCATGTCTGAACAGGATGTAGCTCTCCATTAGCGGCTGGTGGCCTTTTGTGGCACAGAACTAACACCCCCCACACCCCACCCCTGCAGTTTAGCCCCAAAGGCTGAGCGGCAGAAAAATATTCCCCTCAGAGAGGACCCTCTCGGTGTGAATCAGACACTGCTCCCTTCACAGGTCTCTGCAGGAAATGCTCTGTGGCTCCTGCCTTTCTGATCGCTGGCCTGATTAATAGGCGGCTGAATTGAAAACTTAATTGGATGTGGTTACAATTATAAAGCCTCGCTCTCCTCGGAGCGCCAACTCTGACTGTCGGATGGCGCCGACGGGGAAACAAGATATCAGCGGGGGAAACATGTCCTGTCACACCGCCCCCACGTTACTCCAATGGACGGGGATGTGAGGTGTGTCAGATTGGAGTCGCCCACACTGGAGCCATTAAAATACCCAGACTGCTCTGATGGTGGCAACCGCTGACCTCCTCAGTGGTCCCCACTGAGCGGCCAATATATCAGCAGCGTGGGAGATCAGTGGGTTTTACACAGGATTTTACTGCACTGAGGTGTAAACTCTAACTAGAAACATCACTACGTCAACAAACACAAAAGGATCTTTTCCCAGCACAACACATCACACCTGGAATCTCACACCTGGAATCTCACACCTGGAATCTCACACCTGGAATCTCACACCTGGAATCTCACACCTGGAATCTCACACCTGGAATCTGAGTTTCAAACTGAGCCATGTGTAGTCCGATTACAGGGAGCCTCGCTATGCTAAGCAGTGCTTGTGCAGACATGCTTGTTCTCTCCCTCAACATTTCTTCAGCACATCTACTCTGAGTATATTTGAGATTTTCCAGCCGATAAACCCTCTCAGAGATCACCCTCTCCTGACTCACATGCCCCTGCTCTGCAGCTGTAACCCTTCTAAGGCCTCCAGAGGTTGAGGGAGCCCTCTTCTGGTCGGAGTCAGCATTACAACCCACCACTACACCACCACCACCACCACAGTCAGGTCTTATCAGTGAAATAAAAAGGGCTCTGTCACAACTGAGAGATCATTCCATGAGGTTCTGGCACTTCCATGAGTGCTGTTAGTCTGGCACACATTATAATCTCTGACATATGTAAGATCTTTGTCATGCTCTTTGCCCATTAGTGGGAAAAATGAAAAGAGGGTGAATTTGAAGCTTCCTTTCATATATGCTGCTTTTAGCAGTCTGTAGCAGCAGCTTGCACTGACAAAGGAAAATGGAGCGATTACTGGACTGTGGGCAAAAAGCAGGGCTGTACACCACTGTCTGCATTACTCTGTAATAGAAAGGAATGTGTTACACTACTCATTACGTTACCTTAAAATAAAAAAAATGACCTGAAATGCACAATTACAGGTTAACAACCTCAGTCCCACACCCCGACACAAATCCTGCCCTAATGAGTATGAACACAAAGTGGACACACGACTGCAGGAACATGCACAGGTAGAAATGGAGGCTCCGGGCCTGACTGCTCCTCACTGCTTCTGTAACGTGCAGGCTCCGGCTGCAGGGTCTGCGCAGACGCTCACAGAGCCCATGCTGCGTAATGCAGGTGTTTCTGTCCTTGACTCAGTGTGCACTTTGCCCTCTTGTCCATAACTGTAACTGTACTGTGACTGTTGAAGCCAGTGCAGTAACTTGTTCCGTTACTGTGTTACTGGAGAGTGTGATCAGACTAACACGTTTCAGCCAACACTGAAGCAGGCGGCACACTGAGGCCAGGTTTTAGTGTAACTTGTATTTATAATATTTAAAGAACATAAAACGATTGAAGAGAATTTGAAATCTATCATCTTTTATGAGTTTAATGACATTATGTTGCCATGGCAAAGAGCAGAGGAGAGGCTGAAACAACAGTGTGTGTGTGTTTCCATGCACATGAGTGCATATGTGCACAAGCATTGAAAAATGACTTCCCTGACCAGGCTCATGGCTAGTTAGCCATGTGTGATGATATGTCTCTGTCTGCACAGCCCTCTGCAGCCTCTCTGCTGTCTTCAGAGGCTCTTCCTTTCTCTGCCTCTCCTCCCTCAGCCCTTTCTCTCTCTCTGCCGACACACCGAGCCGATAAAGAGAATGTTTCATTTCATGCCCGGCATCAGCGCCATGGCTGCTCTGCATGAGCAGGCCGTCCGTCAGAGCATACGACAAGCGAGGAAGATCCTTGAGCAGCCGGCGCGTCAACGCACAAAGTGAGACACAAAACAAATGGGCCGAACACAGAGACAGACAGACAGTGAGACAGACAGAGGGAGGGAGGGAGCAGGACCCAAACATATGTGCGCATCAGAAAGTCATGTCCTATTTAAGTGACTATTATTAGAGTGGGTCACCATCTGCAAGTCTGCATAAAGCGGTGGGGGGGTTACTCGGTAGAAGATGCTCAAAAACAAATATATTAGGGCTTGATGCTAGCTTGTTAGCAGCAGTTGAGCTAAATCTAACTCATGCTGTAGAGTGTAACGATTTTCTGGGGAAAAAAAGTTTCTGTCTGAAAACTGTGAAAGTTTGACTTTGAGTATGAGACGTACTGTGAGCCGAAACATTTACTGCTGGAGGCGACGCGGACATTTATAGTTTTGGTGTCTGCACCTTGTTTCATAAGGGCGGGCCGGCGGGCTGGCCGGCGGGCGGGCCGGCCGGCCGGCGGGTGGGCAGGTGCCCTGTTTGTAAGGTTAGCTTTTGATTACAAAGAAAAAAGATTCAGCAGGGTGCTGCAGGGGTGCAGTTAACGGTACCCTGGTACCCCGAGCCAGTGTGTCAGAACCTTTGGATCAGCACAAATGAAGTTTACATGTTATTTATCCCCACAAACTGACGCAGCTTTTATTATTGTCAGTGCAGTCATAGTGAAACACTAATGTTAGCCTAGAAATAAACTACACCTGTCAGCAAACAGACAAGCTTCAAAATTCACAAATAGCATATTTACTAATGTGTTGCACAAAAAACCACTAAAAATATCTGTGTCAAAAAGATTCATTCAGACCTTTGCAAATGTTTTTATGATGCAAAAATCCCACCTAATTCCATTCCTGTGGTACTCTGCAGATGACGAGGAGGAGCTGGGCTCCTGACTGAGCTCCTCCAGGCTGGAGACATGTCTGTCCTTTGCTGCTCTGTGATGATCAAAGTGCCAAAAACAAAATAAAAGAGGTCAAACTCTGCAATAACAAATCATGAAACAAAATCCTTCTATATTGTTACTAAAAACAATTAAATAAGGTTCGACTCAGCATCAGGACCGAGTCTCTTCTGTCTCCGGTGACCATGCATCGCTGTGCTCCTGCACATTGATGACATTGATGATCTGTTGGCAAACTGCTCTGAAGAAGCTTTGTGGATTTTATTTTGCGTCATGATTTCTTATCGCAGAAGACATCATGAACCATGAGTTTGAGTTTTCCAGCTCCTGCCACAGTTTATATTTAAGAGTAAGCAAACACCTCTGCAGCTGATTTCTGTGCAACTCACACCAAAACAGTCCGGATGGATGAAAAGCACCACGGGTCAGAGGAAATATATGTAAATTAGATTTGGGGTGAACTGTCCCTTTAAGATTTCAAAAGACTCTTCCAAGATTTTTTAAAAACACTGAAAAAGGTAAGAAAGCAGCAGATTTGACAGGTTTTGTCTCACCCGAACACACCAAAGCAGACAAACAGCATCAGTTCCTCACAGTCAGAGTGCAGTCGCTCCAGCGTGCGGCTGATCGCAGTGAGGATGCTGTTCTCAGAGCTAATGTCACCTTGCTATGAAGGCACATATTGCGCAGTGTGAGAGCAACTGGTTTTCAGCCCACACAAACAAAACAGATGTTGTGGGTGTCAGGGGTCGGTGTGCAAGCTGCACGGGCCTTAATCAACTATTTAAACAGCTGAGAGCTAATGACGTCATTACAAACACAGATTAACATGCACTTCAACTCCCTCTGGTGCTACTGGACACATTTTCATTTTAATTATTTGTGTTGTATGATTTTTTATTGCAGCGGGTCCACATTGTCTATGCTTATTCTTCCCAAAATGTGCAGGGTCAGCTCCCGGTAATCTGCTTCTTGTTCTCTCAAATATGCTTGAAAACAACAATTCAGAGTTTTCATAATGTGTTATTACATATTATTACTGGCAGTTTTTTAATCCTTTCCTTTGAAAGCGCTGTAAGACCACTGAGACGTTACCAACCTCAGACGCATCCTCGTCTGCATCCGCCTGGCGCTCCGTGTTCAGTTCAGTGACGGTTTGCTGGTGTTACTGAGGATTATAAAGCTGTGCGGCTTAGCTCGGAACCTTTGGGGTGATCCGTCCAATTAGGTATCATACTGTTTCTTACATCTCCTCTGGGCATGCCAAACAAATATAATTCCTATTATGGAAGAAAGGGATAAAATAATGTTTCAGTGTTATATGTAATTTCGTTTGCAGTAACACACCTTAGCATACACCCATGTATGTTTCATTTAAGTACACTCATCCCAAAATTCTGCGCTCTGAAAGGAAAACTCCTACAAATGCATATGCAAGAAGACCAGCTGCAAAAAGAACTGCCCACACGTTTCAGCAGCAGAGCTGACACTGTGCTTGTTCAGTAAATACTGACAGTATTTGGTGTTTGCACTGGTGCACACAGTGAATCTGGCCCTAACAGTTTGCTGACTTTGGCTCAGATTCAGCACGCTATTGAAGTTCCCGTCACAAGGATATGATATTTTGCTTGGCGCCATGTTAGCATTAGGTCACGTCTCTGAGCATCTGATGAACAGTAAAGACCTGGAAGATCTTCATGATCGTCTCCACACACAGTTTGTTGTTGTTCTTTTTGTTGCACTGGTGGTTCCTTCAGGAACTGGAACCAATTTTCCCACATCACAAATTTTGTTAACCTATTTACTATTAATTACAGCATCGTGCAGCAATAATTCCTTTTGAGAGGGTATCCAGGATACAGGACTCACAATTCGGGAACTCTGACTCAGGGTCCTTCTTTATACGCGGTCTTTAACATTTAAACATTATTTGGAGCTCTGTTTATATGTCTACCTGATACAGGTGAACTCCTTTTTTGGCCAAACCTTTCTGAGCACTGAGTGACAGTGAAACGTTCCAGGTCAGTTTGGTGGCTCCACTGAAGGTCCAGGCGGGTCTCTGATTTATTTCTAAGTGGATCCTTTGAGCCAGTCTCTGGTAAAATCCAGTTATCACAGTTCCCCACAGCTTCCTTGTACAGAAGGGGAGAAGCGTTTCTGAGTGTCCATGACTGCAAGACCACAACCACAGACCAACAACAGATCTGGGAGACAGACAGCCCGCCCACTGGCTGCTGCAGCAATGATGACGGTGGCTTCCCTTCTTGCTGAATGACAACAGTGTGGTGATGGTGGTGGTGGAGGGGACATCACAGGACTGAGACGGACAGACATAGAAGGGAGAGGGAAAAAAGTGCCTCAGGGTGTTGCAGTCAGTTTGTCAGAGGAACTCAACGGCCACCAGAGCGCCAACCTGCGTCACTTTGCATTCCTGGTCTCTTCACATGATATCCCCCCTCCCAAACTGCCCTTCCATCCCATGCCGGAGATCGCAGAGAGAGATACCCTGCCTGAGAAGTAAGGCTGGCTGCAACAACATGTAGGCCCTGACGAATGATTGATTCCCTCCTAATTCCCTCAAATAGGATGGAGGAAGATGAGGAGGGTGCAGAAAGAGGAAAGCGGGATTAGGAGACAGAGCGGCGGTGATGGTGGTGGATTTGATGGGTGGGGGTGTAGATGAAGAAAAAGGGACGGGCGACAATAAGTAGGCCACCCTGTGTCAGGTAAACTTTGGGCTTGTAGCTAACTGAAGGTGTCAGGGCGGCTAAATGTTGAGCTGTCACTGCAGAACAGCGGGGTTAAAAATATGGCCTAAAATCTTATGCTAGCATCACACAGAGAGGCATGAAGACGGAGGATGGAGGAGGGGGATGGGCCATGAGAGAGGAAGAATTTCAGCTGTTTGAGTTTTTGCTTGATTGAGATGCAATATAAATATTTGGTAATTATTTGACCCGAATCTGCGTTTGTAGTAATTTTGTTGTAAAAGATCAGAAATATATTTCAATGGCAGAAAAAGTGTCAGGAGAGGCAGGAAAAAAGCTTCATCACAAACCGAGACCAGAGACTCTGGACACAACACACACACACACACACACACACACACACACACAAAGCATCCATAACTGTCTGAGTAATCCAACAAACCCCG
>JAVDPK010001726.1:26503-44196 GCA_034780415.1 Cichlasoma orientale | reverse complement strand
CCCCCCCCCAAAAAAAAAGGCCTGCTTTCCATTTATTTTAAATGGCTCATGACACAGTGAGGACCTTGGGGCAGATTCTCAGACAATTAAAGAGGCTCATGTCAAACGTAGCAAAGATTTTGCTGACATTTCATTATTAAAGCACTGCTTTGACAATATGTAAAGAGACACAAGGAGAGGCAACATCGGTGCAATGCTGCTCACACTCACATGGACACACAGTTGTCCATGTGAGTGTGAGTCAGTCGTTTACATTCACTCGTCATGGGCACTGATATCAGGGGCTTCTAATGAGTCTTTGAACAGGGTGGAATGATAGTACATACATCTTTAATAACTTTAAAAAATAAGACTTGTTTGAATTTATTTGTGACTTTCTTTAACCCACGCAAGGTCAAAAGTATACATACAGGCTCAAGTATGTACACCTGCCCTAATATTTGGTTCAGTGTCCCTTCACAAGCTGCACCTCGACCTGTTAGCCTGCTTTATCCTTTCCAGAACCAGTGTGGGTGTGTTTGGGATCACTGTCCTGTTGGAACACTCAAGTTTAAACTGTTTAGCTGTTTGAGGTGAAGTCAAAGAATTTGGAGGTAGTCCTCCTCCTTCATTATTCCATCCACTTTGTGCACTGTACCAGCACCACTGGCAGCAAAGCAACCTCAGACCATGATGCTACCACCACCATGCCTGACAGAGTTGTCAGGTTTGAGAGCCTCACCTGCACCGCTCCAAACATCCCTCCTGTCACTGTGGCCTGTTCTCCAGAATCATTTGGCTTGTTCTTGTGGGCAGCTGCATATTTCAGTCGAGCTTGAAGGTGTCGGTTCTGGAGCGGGGGTCTCTTTCTTGGACAGAGATGCTGCCGTTCCAGCAGTTTCTAGTTCATGGCAAGTTTGAGCCTTGGTGGTTCCTGAACATCCCAATCAATTTCCTCTCATCTGAGGGTGACAGCTTGGGTCTTCTTCCAGAGCTCGGCAAATGCTGACACATCCAAATAAATTGTACTCATGTACAGTTGTTTGTTTGAACTGATGGTCCTGGAATCTAGACTTGAGACTTGAGAGGCTCCCAATCATGGTTGCTGATGAGAAGGTAATAGGCCTCGGCCTGGTCATTGTCTCACTTGTACAGCAATGCAACCACAGCACTGCAGACCCTCACAGGTGATTTAGGTCATAACAAGGATGATTTAGAGGTTCAATCTCAGATACTCCAAATCCAGGCAAGTTTATAAGCTTACTCCAGGTCTGGATGTATCCATGCTGGCACCACAGTGAGATGTCATGAGATCACAAACTGCTATTTAACAATATAAAAGAGAAGTTCTACTAGAAGCAGAACAGCAGCCTCCTGTTAGTTCTCTGTATTTAACCAGGAAGCCCCACTGAGAGCAAATCACTTTACAAGGGAGACCTGGTCAAGGCAGCGACCATACAAACTCCAAATGTGTTTAGAAGGACAACAAATACAACATTAAATACAAAATCTACATTATGATCAAACAAACAACAACAACAACAACGTCTCCTTTACCACATTCCACGTTTAAATTCATTTAAATTCAAATAGATGTAAGCGTGTTTAAGTTCAGGTCTGTCAGAAGGCTCTGCACACTGAAAGCACCTGCAGCAGGTAACTACTGGAACTGCAACAGAAAAGAGTTCAATGGTAAACTGGGAGCTTACCCGGTTTTGCTTTATAGATAAAAAATAAACCAGCCCTGTTTTCTGTGAGTGGTCAGTGATGACCAACCCGCCAAATCATACAGAAAGAGTAAGTCAGAGACTTGGCATGTGTAATAAAATGTAGAGATGCATGATACACTGAATAATCAATCACAGCTTATCACCATAATCAATCACAGGCAGCAAAGTAAAGCCATGTTTTTGGCAGCTTTTGGCCTCTATATCTAATATTCTACTTTTTCAGTTGTAAGCTAGCCCTTTAAATTGTTTGAAGGCCTGTTTGAAGTTATGCATGATTAAAGCTATGGCCACTCTGACTAACAGGTGGATGCCCGTACAGGCAGCTCCCTGCAAGGATTTACCTGCACCTCTCACCTGTCCTTGTGGTTCAGGTGTGTTTTGGATCATTTCTAATGCAAAAATATGACAAAGTACAGTGAGGTGAGCTGTACTAACCAATCATCCAGGGTAACTGTGGTCCAATTTTTTCTGGTGAGTGAAATTGTGCTATTATTTTATTTAGCAGTGAGCATGCAGGCGTTTATGTCTGTGCACCCGTGCAGTCTATGGCTGCACCTACAGTAGCTAACTAAGCTAGCTAACATGATGTCCTCTCATTCACTGTTAGCTCAAAAATACCAAGATAACAGACAAAATAGCAAATTAAAAAAAAGTCCATGAATCAATGTCTGACTCTCTGGCTCTGTCCACCTTTTCATCCAGGCTCTGCTCCAAACACCACATAACCCTGTTTTAAACATCACTGTACTGGAGAAGTTTGCTACTAATAACATGAAAATTCTCCTGTTTTGATGCATAAAGCAATGACACAGGTATATATAAAATATGTAAATACGTTTTTGTTTAAATCACAGAATAAAACTCGGTGAGATGCTTTTGAACTGTTACACACTGATAACAATACCTGCTGCCATTTTTTCCTGATGTTTCCTGCTGTTACAGTGCTGACAGTTAGTATTAACCTCCGAACAATGAATAGATGAGACACGGCGATGCTGATGGTGTCACAGCTTGACAGGTTTGTAGCCTGGACTGAGGGGCTGATATCAGTGACGGTGGGATATTAGAAGGAGTGGTGGAGCAGGGCTGTGGATGAGGGCGACCTTCGCCCAGGGCCTTCCTCAGGTGAGGAGATGTCAAGGAAATCTAGAGCTGGAGATGGATTTCTACACCGCAGAGCCATACAGGCCCCCGGGGGGCCACTCTCACTTCATCTTAACATCATTCACTTTCATCCATCCAGGCGAGTGAGATGATGGAGGCTGTCCCAGCCAACTGTCCAAACAGGACTGAGACAAGTGCAGGTCAATGAGGAAAGGAAGAATGTACTGTGATACAGTGTAAACACTTTACAATAACAGAGTGATATCCAGAGGATGCAGGGATTATTTCTGGCAGCGAGTTGATTGTTGCTTATCAAAAACAGGAAGTGACTTTACATCAGAGGAGCAATGATGTATCCATGGAAATCTATCCCAAGTACAGACATAGCGATGTCTAAAGCTCTTTCAACAGCCCAACAAAAATCTTGTGTGTTTAAATATTACCTGGCTGGCTGTGGCTCAGGTGGTGAAGCAGGTTGTCCATTAATCACAGGGTTGGCCATCTGATTCCTGGCACAGACTCCTGCCGAAGGCGCTCTGCGTGGCAGCTCTGCCACCTTTGGTGTGTGAGTGCATGTGAATGAGAACCAAACTGCAAACAACAAGTATTACACAAATACTTGTAAAAAAAGACTGACTTTAGGGACATTATGTGTTTGAGGTGTTTCCATACTAGGTCCACATCCACTGCAGCACGGGGCACCAATCCTCACAGCAACAACACTAAACTTAAAACAACTTTAGGGTAACACAGTTAAATAATAGTGATGATAATAATAGTTCAACTCTTAAATAATTAACTTATAATTAGTCTCTAATTTGATGTTTATTCAGTTTATTCATGCATGTTTTTTGAAGTCTATACAGTATATTTTATACCATAGCTGAAAAAGAGCTGATAAAAAGTTCTGATAACATCAGCACATATAATATTTTCTCATATATACGGGGGAGTGGTGGCCTAGAGGAGAAGAGGCAGGTTTGTGACTGAGACAATGCTGTGTGTGTGAGGATGCTGGTTCCAATCCCCGGACTGGCATGTACTGGAAAAATGGGATTTCCACCCTTGGATGGACTGAAATGGATTAAAAACTTCTGGAATCTGAACCACTGGGGGTGGGGGTGGGGGTGGGGGAGCCCCAGAGCACCAGAGCACCAGAGCACCAGAGCACCCTCGGACTGGCACTTGAATATTGAGGTGAAGTGCTCGCCGTACACCACTGCGGGCCCCTGAGCAAGGCCCTTAACCCCCAGTTGCTCACCAGGCTCCCTCTAGCGGCCCCCTGCTCTGCGTGTGTGATGGGTTCAATGCAGAGACTGAATTTGACTATGTGTATGTGACAATAAAAGTTGTTTGTTATTACATTTTTGTTAATGATAATCAGATGTTTCTTCAACAAGGATGACCTCAGACTTGCACTGGGACCGTTTGAGGTCAAGAGTGAAGCAGCTGAGAATTAGAACCTCCAAACCTGAGTTTGGAGAAAAGGATGCAGTGCTAGAAAGGTGATGCTGCCCCAAATGCAGGAGTTCTGTCAGTTTACTGGCCAGTCTGTGTTCCTGCCCTCACCTAAGGTCATGAGCTGTGGGTAGTACCAAAGGAATGAGGTCACAGACACACGTGTTGGAAATGAGCTTCTTCCAAAGGGCACTGGGACACTCCCCTTAATTTCAGATTAGACCTTCTTCTCCTCCACATTGAAAGGAGGCAGTTGATGTGGTTTAGGCATCTTACCAAAATGCCTCCTGGACACGTGGTAGGTGAGGTATTTTGGCAGGGAGGAAACCCCAGGTCATCTGCCCTGGGGTTGGGGTTAGTAACCCTAACCCCAGGCTCCCTCCCAGAACAGCTGAGGGAGGTGGGTAGGGTAAAGGAGTTCTGGACATTTTCTTAAATTTCTACCTCCATGGCCCAGGCCTGGATGGATGGATGGCTAAATATTATTCTTGTTTTGCGGTAAAGGTTCGTTGCTGATCAGTAAACCAGTTCTTATTCCCAAGGTGTCCTTCAGCAGTGGGTCTGTGATGGGTCTGTCATGGCAGCAGTGCTGCATGTCTCACTTGAGTTTTTCTAACCCACACCATTTGTAGCCCTTTGAGACCTATAATAGCACAAGCCCGCCAGCCCATATTGTTACAGTTATACATGCTGTAGTACCATCTTGTGGAATCAATAGAACCTTCAGAATCCTAATTATAATAATATATCCATAGTCATATCCATAGTAACTACATAGCTAAATAGTTCACTAACCCACAAAGAAATTGAAAACCATTTTCTGTATCTACATATTCCTACATATACAGAAATGCCATAGCTGTACATGCTAATGCACACGATAAAGCACATGGAGTATGTTTTGTTGTTAGTGCTTTCTACATGATTTTTATGAACCCGTTAGAGGAAGGATACAGCACTGAATACATATGTAAGTGTAAATCCTCTGGTTTTATATGCAAAAATAACTGTTGCTCTATCGTATGTGGTTGCAATTTTACTGGCATTTAAAAGCAGCTAGCAGCAGCTTATCTTTTCACTCAAATATGATTATTAGATTGGATTGTGCATTAATATTATCAAAAGTCACATGTAAATGGGTGCAAAATGACTTACTGTGTTTTGTTATGACAAACACTAGGCCAGTTGTTTCTTTCTACTTTCAACCCTAAAAATATGCTACAATTCCAAATCCATACTCAGGAATAGGAGCGGTGTCGCCCTTTATTTGACAAAAAAAAAAGAGGAAAAATGGTACTCCTAAAAATGTTTGTTTGTATCCTATAAGCCTGTTTTTATAGGACCCTATAGATATTTTCAATAACAATAGATGTGGATAAAAAATCCATCCATCCATCTACTTTCTTCCACTTATCTGGGGCCGGGTCATGGGGGCAGCAGTCTAAGCAGAGAAGCCCAGGCCTCCCTCTCCCCAGCCACCTCTTACAGCTCATCCGGGGGAACACAGAAGCGTTCCGAGGACAGCCGAAAGATCTAATCTCTCCAGCGTGTCCTGGGTCTGCCCCGGGGCCTCCTCCTGGTAGGACATGCCCAGAACACCTCACCCAGGAGGCCTCCTAGTCAGATGCCCAAACCACCTCAACTGGCTTCTTTTGATGTGGAGGAGTAGCAGCTCTACTCTGAGCCTCTCCCAAATGCTTGTGCTCTTCACACTATCTCTAAGGCCTGAATTATGCTTCTGCATCTGTCCTACGTATGTAACTGGAAATCCCTCTGAACCCTGTGTGGTAATTACAATCCTTGTGGACCCGACATGTAGCTACATTTCTTGAGAGGTTACATCAGGTTACATCGTAGGTTATGGCATAGGGTTCAGAGGGGATTGCAGAAGCATAATTCAAGCCCAAGCCACCCTTAGGAGGAAGTTCATTTCCACGGCTTGTATCTGCGATCTCACTGCCCAGAGCTTGTGAGCAAAGGTGAGGGTAGGGATGCAGATCTACCAGTAAATCGACAGCTTCGCTGTTACACTCAGCTCTCTCTTCGCCATGATGGAGCGGTGCAGCAGAATGTTTTCAGATGAAAACGGTAACGTTTTGATGCGTTTTGGCCTCCCGTTGTGAAAACGCTACTCTTTGAAAACGGTGGCACTGGCACATGCGCACTATGGCTGCGACTCCTATAGCCACACCGCCTACTTGTGGCCTGGCGATGGGAACAGCAGCGTTTTCTTGTGTTTTCGTCTAAATGATTCCGTCTGAACGCGCTACTTTTCCAAAACAAAAACGGTAAAAAGAAAAAGTTTCCACTGAAAAGGTTCTCGTGTAAACGGGGCCTTAAACTCCTCCATCCTCCTCTGGCACAGAGTGGGCACGCCACCCTTGTCTGGTTGAGGGCCACGGCCTCAGACTTGGAGGTGTTAATTCTCATGCCCACCGCCTCACACTCAGCTCACACTCAGCTGTGAACCATTCCGGTGCGAGGTGGAGGCCACCACCTGATGAAGCCAACAGAACCGCATCACCTGCAAAAGCAAAGATGAGCCTTCTGCCCCGCGACACGCCTTGGCTAAATCATTTTAGATCAAATATTTCCAATAATTTGCAAAGCAACAGGAAGGGAAGAAAACTGTGTTTTTATTTGTGTAACGGATAAATCAAAAGTTTTTGTTTATTTTGTTTGCCCATCTTATTTTTCCTGTTGTGTACAGTAAGCAGTGTTTTTTTGTATTTTTGTAACCAAATATTGAACAACACACAGACTCACAAACAGATTCCAACCTGTGTTTTTGAGCAAAACACCAAAAACTACGTCCCTCAAAAAGAGAAAAAAAATCTAATTTTGTGGTGTTTACCTACATGTTTATGAGCTGATCAAAGTCCACTGTAACTATTTCCTCCTGATCTGGAGGCTGGGAGGCAAAACAGGATAATCAGGAGGATAATCTCAGTTATTAATAGGATGGATCAAATATGATTCATTCACCAATTGTTTGAAGACTTCAGGCTGAAGCAAAACAAAAGCAGGCCAGTGTAGGTAGGGAATTATTATATATGCATGTACATAATCAAACTGGGATCAGCCATGTGATTTGTTTTCGGCTCAGTCTAATGGTCAGCTGTTATGTTGTTGACTTGAAAATGTGACCTAACGCGCTGATCTGAGGTACTTTAATGGATTTGGAGACGAGTGAAAAGCTCGGAATTACATCGCTTCCACCATACATGCTAAAAACAAAGTGAAATTCACTCAGGAAAGATCAACAAAGTATCAGCACTCTTCACCACACACTTCAGATGGTAGCACACGACATCCTGCCAACCTCATGAATAAATTATTCCACTCCTCGCTGCCAAACTGTGCCACAATGAGCTAGACTGTATTTTTGCCATTTAAATTTCTGAGCCCATTTTCATGCAAATGGGAAATTTATTGTCACAAACCGTGTAACGCTGGCAGTAACGCCTTATCTTAATGAATATCAAGTGCCGCTGTATCTCCCTGCTGCAATAGCTCACTAATCAAGTTTTAGTTGGAATGTGATTCATAAAGGGACGATTCATGGCCTCTCGACTCACACTCAGACTCGGCCGCCTATACGACTGTGTTATAAGGATTGATGAAGTCATCAATCAGATTGATCGCCAGCATTCTACCAAATGAAAATGATTATCAAATTACTGTGGCTGAGGTGTTAAAGGACCCCCTGACTCATAAAACTTGGAAGTTAGAGCTTCTCTGAACCCACTCAATTAAAAAGTACGAGGTAATCGCTTATACATGCTGTTAGTTTGAGTTATGGTGGTTAGTGTGGTCTCTCTCTGCTGGTGCTTCCGAGTCTATCGCGCAATTACTTAAGAAATGATACATTAAACCTTTGAAGGTATCAGAGGTTTAAGTTCAGGCGACCTTTAAAAGTGCCGTAAAGTTAAATCGAAAGTTGGACTGTGAGCTTTTTCCATTAAAGCTGCTGTGAAACATAATCCCCTTCCTGCGCTGTCGTGACACGAATTCTGAGTCTGTAAGCCAAATATTGATATTAATCAAAACCTGGAAATGAGTTAAGCCTCTTTACTTGTTTATCGGTTTGTTTGTGACCTTTCACACCAGAGTGAGAAACCACTCTGGAGCAGGCCTGTTCTGGAGGACTGCAGTTCTACGGCCTGCACTAAGCTACAGCATCACTACAGGTTAACACGGGCTGCACCGTAACCAGCACGCAGGGCTCGACTGTCACTGTCACAGCATGTCGTCCATAAAACAGACTCAATACGACAAATAGATCTGACTTACTGATACTTTAATTATCATGAGTGTTTGTGTGTCTTTGGAGCCGGAGCAGCTGTTTAAAAGCAACACAAGCAGGAAACACATGCAAACTCCACCCAGAAAGGCCCGGGCCAATCAGCAGCCTCAAACCTACAACCTCTCCTGTTGCAAACCACTAATGTAATGCACTGGAGACAAAGTTTCTGCATCCTGTTACTAACCTTGCACAGAATGAATGAAGTTTTGTAGCTGTTGCAGATGAAAACAATAACAGATGAAGCTTTTCTAATCCTAAATATTAAACCTGCCTCCTTATGCATGCTGGGAAACCTCCAAAACAGTCAAATCAGCTGTTTGTTTGTGCATTCAGCATCAACTGTGATATTTTATAAAGGAGTTACCATAAGCCTGTCTCCCCACCGTACATTAGGCGCCCTTTACAAAGTACTGATCACTCATTAAAATGATCTCTCTTTATTTTAACTGCACGCCTGATAGTGACTGATATCACACACCTTTGATGAGGTTCCTACAGAAGGTGTCAGCAGGTTTTACCACGATGACACACAACAAGACCACTCTTCCTCCCGCTGCCGGTAAATATCTTTAAATCAAATATTATTGCCTTCTTTAACAAAACCCAGATTTACAGCTCTCAGTCTGCCTCTAAGACTTCCGCATGAAAATAATTGTGCTCTTTAAAAATGAAAACCGAGCAGCACAAATGCTGAAACGTGACAGTCCAGTAAGAGCACTGCTTTTGCCCTCAATGCCTTTTTCCATCTGACCAGTGTTACAGCTGTTACAGGATGTTTCTGCAGAGGGAATAATAATGAAATGTGAAACCTTGTTCTGCTTTCATCAGCTGTGTACGTTAAATACCTGCTCAATATTTATTCAGGTCAAAATTACAACCAAAATACCGGAGATGTTTTATCCTCGATGTAACATCTCCAACCACCAACGGTGCTGCACAGGAACCCCCTCAGCCTGCATGCAGAAGGTATTCAGGTATTATGGGAGGAAACACAACCATCCACTCGCACTGATGCAAACTAAGCTCTTAACTCCTGTTTTTGGTTAACAATCAGACTCGTCTTGCTGCACAGTGAATTCCTCACCTTCTGTCAATAAACAGTTTTTTTCTCTAAAATATGAGCTTTAGTGCTGACAGAGAGGATGATTGGCCCACATGTAATACTCTCACTTTCTGAGAGGAGAATGACAACAACACTAATTCCCTCAAGGCTTTTGTCCCTTTGTTTTCGACAGCTACTTCAATTACCACCATATGACACTGGGGACAAGGTGACAAACATGTTGTTGTCTGTGTGCACATGAAATTGTTTGTTTGCATTCATAAAGCACGGGGTTGAGCTAATACCTCGCAGACTTTGCTCGATTACACAGTTTGGGAGGTATCAATCAGCAGTCCTGCCTGCTACCTTTCCTTCAGTGGACCAATAGAAAAGCAGCGAGCAAGCACCAACCTCCACCTTTCTCCTCTTCACCCTCCCTGTCTCCCTGTCCTTTTCTCCCCTCATTCACTGAGGATCAAGCCTCCATAATCCCTGGATTTTATATCCACCAAAACAGCTTGGGCCCATCAGCAAATTGCGATGGCATATGGTATAGGTTTATGATTCATCTGGCACATGCATAGCAATGAGAGCCTCATCATCCGTGGGCAAACACCGGGAAAATATCGTAATGTTAAACGATGCCAGCCACGGAGAGAAGTGGCACCGGGCATGTGGGAGGCCTCTGTTTGTTCGGCCCAGCGAGCGCAGCAGCTGAGGTTGTAAACAGCCATTCGGATCTGCCCTCCTTCACAGCCTGGCCTAGATTAGGGGCTGGAGCTGGGAGCTGCGAGCAGACCTGATCTCCAGGGGGAGACGAACAGAGAAACAGAACCCAGCAAGACTCCACCGTTTATATACCAACAGCCCCTTACAATTACATTATGTAAAGTACAGTTTATTAATAACTCATAATGGCTTTTCAGATTTGACCCATATTTCTCATTTTGAAGATGTAAACATGAAAGGAACTGAACATATGCACTCACAGAAGTCAGACTGTGTTTTTATTAATACTGTAGCCTGTACAGAAGAGCTGGATGGAGCCACCATGAGGTCACTCGCTGCTTTCTGGACTCTACATTCAGCAATGTTGCGTTTGTTGTTTTGGAGCCTAATAAAATTTCATTCACTAAACCCGGAGCCCGAAGCTCTGGGATGGATCGCACCACACAGCAGGCCAAGTTCACGCGCTTTGAGTCGGGTCCATAAATTGAAGCCAGGTTTGTGGCACTCGGGTCAGAGTGTTGTTAAAACAAAAGCTTGATTGTAACTTATTCGGAGTGCGATCTAAGCAACACACCTCTGTGCAGGAACATGTCACACTGTGCTACAATCAGCTTTTTGTAATGACTCCAGTATTTAGCTTGAGCCCCGTGCATTGGTGCCATGTAGCTATCTGGCTCCATTCATATGAATTAGAGCTACTTCTGCTGCAGTGCGATCTACAGCAGGGGTGCCAAAAGTGCATATCCCTGCACCTAATGTGCAAAACAAGGTGGTGGCTAACGCCAGATGGAGTCAACAAGACTTGTGACTGGTCAGCCCGGGCTGTTGCCATAGCTGTGCTGCTGTGAACGTGCATAATGCTGCATTCTTTCTAATAGCCAGCAGAGGGCGACTCTGATTGTCTGATTGTATGAAAATCGATGGGAAAACAGCCCCAGTGTTAGCATCACATCAGTGACATCAGTAAACACTTTCCTGATGGGTTCATGGCCCCAGCTGCTAGTTTCATTAAATGGTTTTCATTTAGTAAATAATGGTCCCCATTGGATTCAAAAAGGTAGATAAAGAGAGGTATGCTTCAGGGAAGGCCTACCTTGTGACAAGTACCCCCGACAGTAGCAGCGTGCAGCGTCCCTCGATTTCATATCCACCCTCAGTTCTTACGATGGTGGAGACTGTTTGTGTGTCTAATCTGAGTGAGAGAATCAGCTATTGAAGCTGTGACGGAATGAAATGAAAACAGGTGAATTTGTGCAGTCAGACTTTGAACCTGGGAAACTTGCACAGTCGTCTGCTTTGCTGGCTGCGAGTGAAACTTGACTTTTTATTTTCTCTCTGTTCCTTATTACTCGTCTGTTTTTGCTGTGGCATTGTCTCCTGCCTTGATGCTTGGACAGGTCATCATTGCAGCCTTCTGCTTGGATGTTTGACTTCACATTGATGTCTTTAGCTGACACGCTGTCACTCTTCTTCAGTCACTGCAGCTTTTCCAACCTTATTATCAGCACAGAAGCATGAGGCTGCTTTCCTGACTGAGTGACACGCTGTCAAACTCTCACAGCTGACATCACCGCTCTAGTCCAATCATCTTCCTGCCCGCCTTCTTCAAGCCAATCAGCCTCCACTCTGGGTACTTTGAATCTCACCACTTACCTGTCATTGTCTGACTAATGCAAACCACCTCCTCCCCATCTCCATCCAAGCCTCCATCTTTATCTTCACCACCGCCAGCGTCTAAACTCTGGTGAGTCTAATCACCTGATAGCTAAATCGAATTCTTTATATGAGTTATGTTCATATGTTCAGTTCCTCCTGATGATCTCTCCTTATTGAAATGCAGTCGGCCGAGACTGAAGAAGTTACCTGAATGAGTGATGAAACGTTTCTCCCACTGCAGACGCTGCGTCCAGATGAGCTGATCAACTTCCCGGGATTTCCTTACCTGGATTACGGAACATGCAGGACATTCAGGTGACATTGTGTTGATCTGTTATGGAGCACGTGCGAGGATCAGTTCAGAGGCAGAAGGAGGAACAATGGGGCAGAAAGTGAGCTTCATTGAGAGCTGATTACTAAAGCGGCACAGCCCCAGAAACTGGGCGAAAACCTGAGACACCAAAACACACTGAAGGAAACGGACGCGCCAGCAAAGAGGAGACAAAACAACACATACACAGAGAGCTAATCATAAAACAAGAACATCATCTACAGGGGAAAACGGAGGAGGCGGGGCTGACGATCACAAGGAAGGAAAAACAGGAAGTAAAACATGACAAGGAGGGAAATAACACACAAAGGAAATCACCCATTTAGTGCTTTCAGATACCAACACACCAGTAACCAGTTCATTCAATCAGAAATGATGACATCATCGTGTTGCAGCACCATTTATTGTGTATAATGGAAAACATTACGTCCACGTTCACAAAGCCAACAAGTGAAATGCATCAGTACCAGAACACGGGCCTAACGGAGCGGCACCGTGAAGCTCACCTCGTGTGTTTCCTTCAGCAGGAAATCAAAAGCATGTTTGTCCAAAGTTACCTCAGTTCTCGTTAGTATCAGGGCCTCTCTCTGCGTGCTCACCCACAGACATAATCCACTACATTAGCACCATTTCCAAACATCTGCTGGAGAAGTCAGAGGCGATCTGCTGCCTCTTCTGCCTCTTTGGAAATGTGACATGATTACATGCAAACACCTCCAGCCAATGTTCCCCTCTGCCTTCATTAAAGCGCAACGCAGAGCGCTGCTGGCAAGGTGACTCGACCCGGGTCTGCCGCAGCTCCACCCCCGTCGGGTCGGCCCGGGCTCCCGCGGCCTCGCGCGATTGGCTCAGAGGGCCATCCATCAGTTCGGGTAGTGGGTCAATATGGGTTCAGACGCGGAGCAGAAGTGACCGCGGCTGCCTGCGTGGATCTGCTGCTCAGAGAAGACCCGCCATGAGCTGACAGCCAGTATGTTGGAGGTTTATCATTATCAGGCTCCAGACGGCCTGCCGACCCCTCCGGCCGGACAGGTGATCTCTCTCTGGCCGTCTGACTCAACATATGCCCCCGCGGAGCTTCAACACACATATTGTGCCATCATTATTTCATAGCTAGCAGGAGCTTCATGTAGCACAGCTCAAATGTAGGTGCAAATGCCGGCTCCTGGTTTTTTTTGCACATCAGCAGCAGTAGGTGGGAAACAAAGTGCAGAAATGGCATCTGTAACCTTGTGCATGTGTGGACCATCTGCTCATTTCAGAATGGCTTCAAAAGATATTTCACACGTCATTTAAATAAAACCAACATGCAGGCGATGCACTCAGCGCTGTCTCAGCATTTATGGTGACACGGTTCAGCCAACGGAACAGCACATGGCATCAAAATGTTTCCGGACTTATAAAAACTGTTTCTGTACTTTTAATGTAAAAACAGCCGTTACAAGAAGTTAGCCTGCACACTCGCTGCTCACCTGCTTTTAAAGAACCAACAAATCTGCTCAGCTTTCAGTGCTTGAAGGTGAAACTCATTCTGCTGTTGGTGTCCTTTAAAGTGTGGCGTGCAGGAAGTGCTGACTTTGATTGGATGATTAAACAGTGACAGGGCTGTGCAGCCATTCTGGTGCCAACACATGCTTTTGCTTTTTATAAAGTGTTTTTAACCATGTTAGCCATGCAAAATAATGTAAGTTAAAACTCAGTGAAAATACAGGATCTCGGTACACACACGGCCACCTTAAGGTGGCGACACCATTGTAGCTCGCTGAAACCAGGCGGCACTCCTCACTCCATTTGGGTGTTCTGTTACCAAACGTCAGGACCAAGAGGCAGCTGGAACTGTGGCCATGAGAGAGACTGAGCATCAGAAACCTGTTTACCACAGTCAGAGATCAGAGGAGCAGCTGGGTCATTTTTCCACAGACTTCGGTTCAGTTTTTAGTCTTTTATGAAAAACCTGAATTATTATAAGAGGCTGACAATGTGACAGATAACGGCATCAAAACGCTCCAGAAGGCACGACTCCACACACAGGAGCGAGGTCCAGTCCAATAACCCGAATGAGGGAAGGGGAACCAAACGGCCTCTTGGCCTGACCGATGACTGACGGTGGCCTTTACTGCATCATTGTATCATCTGTCTGTAAGGAATGAGTGATGATCGAGCCTGTCCTCTCCTCCGTTACATGGCTTCCCACCACTTTGCTGCTCTCGTGAAATAAATGAACACCATTACTGACGCGCAGTCTAATCATCTTACAGGAGTCCTAAATCTTTATCAGCACATATAGTATATTGAGCTTTAAAATTCACAGCAAGCTCACAGAAAGAGCATCAAGATAAAGCTCTGAAATCCCAAACCGTCAAGCTCTCCTAATCCTCCCACCTGCATTTTCCATAGCCGTCAGTGAACAGCAGCCCTCCGTATCGCCTGAGAAGGGGATTTAGTGGTAATGCTCTCGGAAATACAATGCATAAAATCAAGTGTCAACTCTAACAAGCTGTTCTTAGGGCGGATGGGCGGCCCTCTGGATCTGACAGGGTCTGTGCTCAGGCTTTGAAAGGTTAGCGGCTGTACGGCGCTGCACCATTTGATCCCACAGTTACCCAAATTTCAGAGACAACTGTGCAAATCTGGATAACCTGGGAAGCCAGACGGGCTTTCGGGGGGCAACAGCTGCTTAAGTCCGTTCGCTGCCTGCCAGAGAAACTTTATCAGGGGAAGTGGAGGTTGAAATTTTATGGCAGCTAAGCCCCCTCCATCAAATTGCGAAAACAGAACCTTGTGGCATAGATCAGGATGGATTTAGGAGTTTGCTTGCTGTTTTCTTGGCTGCGAGCGCTAATATAAAAATAGAAGAATGCAAAGACCTTCGGATGCTGCTGTCCTCATGTGCCACTTTTATTCCGAGTTGGTTTCCATCTGAAATACAGCCACACGCTGCTGCAGGGAACTTTCCCTCACGCAGTTACCATCACAGCTCATTTCTGCTGCGCAGCTCTGCGTGTTTCTCTTTTGTAACACATTTGTGAATTTCTCTGCTGCTAAAATCGAGAATATGTGCAGCGTCTAAGCTTCTTTAAACACATGACATCTTTTGGGTAAATCGGCTGCTTTACGCTCCTCTCAGATGTCTTTTCATCTCCAAACTATTTTGTTTGTTCTAGTATAGCAGTGTGTTCATATGCACCGAGTCCATTTACATAGCACATGATGTATAAGCTTGAATGACAGCATGGTATATGAAGCAGCTCCAGTGAAGGCAATAAAACAGATGAGGAAAAGGTTTTTGGGAGATAAACTCGGCATCGCTGTGGTCGCAGTGTGTGTGTGTGTGTGTGTGTGTCTTTTATTGTTTTTATTTAAGACACACACACACACACACACATCCTCGTCCTGCAGATAATCAATCACAAAAATGTGTCTCAGATCTTGTTGGTCGCTCCGAGCGTCTCAGCGCCGCAGAGCGATCTGTGTGAAGGCTTCAGCTGCTACAACTCTTCGTCTCTCCTCAGACTCAGTCGCACATTTTCACGCACAGCCTTCGGTAACACAAACTGAGGAAGATTAAACGCAAAATGCACGAAGGAGGAAAGTTTGTGAAAGAGCGTGTTTGGAAAATTTCAAATGATAGAAGTGCGTCGTGCCTGAAGCAGCACGTGTGCACACGTCAGCCACACGCTTCAGTGTTCAGGCACATCCAGGTAAAACACCTTTAAAATCATTTTCTTTTGTGTGTGTGTGTGTGTGCGAGTATATATGTGTTCATGTATATAAGGTGTGTGTATATATGTATACCTAGGTCTGTCCTCTTACCCCCCCCCCCCCCTCTTTCCTTCCTGCCTGTCAGACCTGGCAGTCATATTTTGTGGACAATAAACAAAACGAATGAATAAAATATTAACAGGAGCAGCCTATGGAGAGCTTATAGCGCTCCTCTTGTAAAAGCAAATATGTTTGGTACAATAATGCGTTCGGATCATGATTCTGTTTGCAAAAACTGCCAGAAAACTAACAGACATGACAGGCTTTAAAAAAAAAAATCATTTTCTTTTTCTACAAAATTCATTTGCTTGCATAAAGAATTTAATTAAAATACAAAAATCTATAATTATGACCAGCACCACACGTCACCCGTAGTGAATTATGACCACCAGCTGTTTTATTCATGTCGCTATTATCTGCCACCGTTTTGCTTTGAATGAATTCCTTCATTTCGATCTGTTGAATCCAAATATGTGAGTGAGTGTGTGAGTGTGTGTGCGTGTGTGAGTGAGTGAGTGTGTGTGTGTGTGCACTCACAGTGAAAATCAGAGGCTCACTCTCCACAAGCCCAAAGTGAAGAACCTGTGACGACGTCAGGCCGTGAGCTTCGGTGGGATGAAGACTGAGGTCAGATTAGCACCGAGTGTTTCCTGCAGCTGCTGATCTCAGAGCAGCCGAGCTGATGTTTGCAGAGTCCACGTTTAGGAAAAGATGATTTCCAATGTTTTCTAAACGCTGGCTGAACTGAAGAGTTGATGCCTGAATCGTGCTGCATGTGGACCATAAAGACACCAAGGACCGTCTGACCTTTGGGCCGCGTATCGACGTCTGATTGTAACCTGACTTCAAGACTCTTATTTTAGTGCTCGTCAGTCCTGCTCCAACAAGCCAATGCATGTGTGTGTGTGTGTGTGTGTGTGCTTCAGTAGTTTTAATGACAGATTATGCAGTTTGCTCCTCAGTGGCATCATCAGCTACTTCTTTCTTCTGAACACTGAAATTACTTTGTGTGGGATCAGTACAGTTAATCTGATGCTGTGAGCTTTATGAGATAGAATAATAATAACTTTTGGAATGGAATAACATGTAGATGAATTAAAATCAGTGTTAATTAGTCTTAATCCTGTTTCAGTTTGAAAGAGACTCTTTGAAGACTGGAAGCTGCTGCTCACCGATCACAGACTCAGTGATCAGCTGACTCTGCTCAACTTACCGTGGACTCTTTAAAGACCTAAACGGCCATGTTTGTAGTTTTACAGGAACGCATCCACGGCTGCAACAAAGCCCACATGTAGCTCTAACATGCTGAATACCTGCCAGCATTTACTGCACATTCATACTTTGATCATTTAATGTGCTCAAGTTTGATGAAAAAAGGTAATTCATTAAAAAATGTTTTTAATCAGTTTGAGCCAGCTGTGATTTATTTTATCTTATTTAAACCTTTATTTTACCAAAATGTTGGAGAACCAGTTCTCATTTACAAACATGACCTGCCTTCAGTTTAGTGTCTACAGAGCGTCCTGCTCAGTTTACTCCTATATATATATATATATATATTTTTTTTTTTTTTATTTATTTATTTATTTTTTTATT
>JAVDPK010001726.1:0-11259 GCA_034780415.1 Cichlasoma orientale | reverse complement strand
GTGTGTGTGTGTGTGTGTGTGTGTGTGTGTGTGTGTGTGTGTGTGTGTGTGTGTGTGTGTGTGTGTGTGTGCTCCTGTTCCCCGCGTGGTTCCCCCTCATCCCCCTCCACCAGCGGCATGCTGGACGGGGTCACATGCGATCTGCTCTGAGCGGAGATGCAGGCCATGCGACAGCGAGGGCCAGTAATTGGAGTGAGCTGTCAGGATGGGGCGGTGTGTTTGTGTGTGTGTGTGTGTATGGGTGTGTTTGTGCATGTGCCAGGGCGGGGCCCCTCCTACAGGGTGCCACACATTAAAGTCCCTGATGAGACTAATGCAGGAGGAAATGGTTTTGGCATTTTGCCCGGCTGACAGGTGAAAGGGAGGGCTGGTCTGGGTTGACCTGAAGTGTGCCTGCAGATAAACACTCATTTCGGTGTGTTTCACTTTTCTCGGTTATTCCGCTGGATTTAATTTGCTATGAATATTCATATTTTTCTGGCACTTCTTTAAAAAACGGTTTCCCAAATCTAAAGAAAAGAACCTCTCATATTTGTATCATTACTGAGTCATTGATCCTTCAGATGCAATTAGCGAGAGAGAGATCACAGCCCCCCGCTTCTCTTTTAAGAGTTAATCAACAAATTAAAGATGCAGATTTGCAGCTAACGGCGTGCCGGCGTGAAGCGCCGCAGACGTGCGACGCGCCGTTCCTGCAGTCGACATGATTAACTACAATTAGAAAAAAGGTAAAACAAAAGCATTAATGCTAAACTGTGTCTAATCACAGACACAAAGGAGATAATTGCGTTGTGGGCTGATGAATTAGTTATTATTAGTTTCTCTGACAATTGTGGTTCATTTCATCTCCGCCAGCACACCAACATCTGTAGCTGCCTTATTAGTGCTGTGACAGACAGGAAAGTTACCGCTGCCTCTCACTCAGCCACTCGGGTCTTTCTATTATTCGACAGCACTGATCATTTTTGCATTTCTGAAACAAAAACATTAAATTTTAAGGTGAATGTGAAGTTGGGTGTTAACGCGTATCTGGTTTGATTAAAGTTTTGGACTCACTGTGTAAGAAATGACACCTTAAACCGTCGCATTCACTAAAACTCAAAGACAGATGCTGGGTCGTGATTTTTTTGTCACTTTGACTTTGTTGTGCTGTAGATATCCCAGAGTCGTTCTGCTTATTTAGCAGAGCTCGTGGCTGATTTACACTAAAGCTTCTGGGTGCATAAATCACAGCCAGAATCTGTCTTCGTGCTCAAAGTTAAATCTGATTTTACGGCAAAAGTCCAGCTTTAAATCTCCACTGGAGAAAAGTTGTTATTTACGAGGCTGTAAACCACCGCGGGGCGGAAATACGAGCGGGCAGCCGCGGCCTGCTGCGGCGGGTGGAAAGGCTCGGCGATAAAGCATCTTGTTAGCTCTACTGAGGAAAATATGCTTATCAAGCCGCATGTTAATACAAGCAGTAAATAATGTGATCATCGGCCAGTGATGCTGGAAATATAAGAGCGTGAAGGAGCCTGAAGCTACGCTGACTGCAGGGAGGTGTTTGTGTGCTTGGGCTACAAACTGTGAGAACTGGGTTAATGTGTCCTGAGCACCGAAGACACGAGCAGCAGCCCACACACACACACAGGGTACGCCGCGCAAACACGCACACACGGAGCTCAGAAAAGCTCGTCAGACTCTGATGGTCAAAACTGTCAAATTCAAATCCTACGAAGCAAATAGAACCCAACTCTACTGAGTGATTCCAAATCTGGGATACATGGATGTTTCGCTAAAGGATGGAGTCCAAATTACTGCTGACACTTGATGAATGAAGCTTAGTTTGGTCACACCAGCACACAGAGGAGGACACGAGTTAATTCCTGCCTATGTAACTGTTTAGACACAATATTGTGTGGATATGAATAATTGTGAAATAGCCGGTCCTGATGCATGCCTCACACACTGTAAGGATTTAAAGCCTTCCTTTGAGGCTGATTGTTGCGAATGTGCGACCTGGAGTATTTAAAAGTACGAGATAAATCATCATCAGAATGGAAAACATCATCAAAACAAAGAAAACGCAAGAACTGCGGATGGCGTTAGCTCAGAGAGGCTACAAAGTCGAGCTCAGCCGCAAACCCGGCAGATCAGCTGATCTGAATGTCACCCTTCAACTGCTAAATCTTAGCTTTAGCCTCCTCCACTCCAGCCACTCTTACCCGTGCTGTTCCTCACCTCATCAATATCATATTTGCTGTCACTGTTGCTGTCCTGCTTTATGCAGGGATGTCTCAGAGCGTGATGCTGCTAAACATACCCATCTTTCTTTGACCATAGTGGTAGATGGTTCAGTCAGGATAACAAGCTGTCACAGCAAACATAGTGTTAAAGTTTGTTTTTCCAACTACTACTTAGACATCAGAGAGTTTATTATCATCATCTAACCTCTGCTCTCCATGCATCCCTGTGGATGATAAAAAAGTCTCTTTGGTAAGGTCAGAAGGGGTCAGAAGGGGGCAAAGGAGGCAAAAACTCTGCTGCTGTTTGATCTCGGTTCCACTTTCTTCTGCAAACAGCTACTATCATCACGGTAAAGCAACAGTAGGCATTAAAGCCCTACATGTGCTTTCATCATCCTTTCCTTAGCTTCCATAAACGTCTCAAAGTGTCTCTAAAGACTCTTTATTAACTCCACTTCCTCTCTTTTATCAGCAGTGAGTCCATTTCACTCGTCACCCTCTGCTCAGCACGGTGACTGTCTGAACACGCTGGCCGACCGACTGCCTTTGGGGTGAGAACCTTCATCATGAGCAGGAGACCAACAAATCAGTTTCAGTAAAGTAATTCTTATGTTCGAAGTGTAAAAATGATGATTTTATTTTGTTGTTGTCCAGCAGATTTGGTGAAAAAGGCACTTTCTCTTTGCAAAGCCCCTCTTGGTGGAAACGGTGTCATTGTGTCGTTTTCATTTTTGAAAAGTAGCGCGAACAGACGGAAACGTTTCAGAAACGATCTCCGTTTATGCAGAAAGGCAAGGCGCTGAAGATGCTGCAGTTCCCACTGCCAGGCCACAAGTTGGTGGTGTGAATATAGGAGCAGCAACCAGCGCGCATGTGCGAGGGCCCCGTTTTCACGCCGTTGTTGTGTAGACGGGAGGCCGAAACACATCTGAAAACGCTCTCGTGTAAACGGGGCCCGAGTAAGGCGAAGTGAAAAGTGGAGCATTGTGGAAAAGCCACAGGGAGCCACATTGTCGTGGCTGTCTTGGAGTGTGGTGCACCTAAACGAACCCAGATTGCATTCTTGTTAAGGAACTCTTAAAAGTGAACCACAGTTCTCATAACTGCCCTGCGTGACAGGACCGTGTAGCTGACCTGGGGGCTGACCTGGGGGCTGATGGGCCGGAGGCTCAATGCGCAACCTGATGAATTGTTGCACGGCACATTCAAACCTTCCCCGAGGCCCAGCAGTGAAATTAGCAAGTTTGGCAGGCTGGCACTGCCCTCTCGGAGTGCTTCTTTGCAGGAGGAGGGCGGGCACTGCCTCTTTGTCTCAATGGAGACAAATCTTGGGCGGACTGTTTGTTTGGGGAAGGGGTGTGAACGGCACACAAGTCCATCAAATCAATTACGGTCGTATGCAGAGACGGCCTGGCTTGGCCTGGGCTGCGAGCTTGGCCCGATCTTTTGTGAGGGGTTATGTGAGTCAGAGTGTTGCCACAGCCAACAGTCGTGACTCGTGTACTCACAACACCAGTATGAGCACAGAGAGGAGGGGTGAAAAGCTTGCATATGGCCAGAGCCAGCGTGTCACATTTGGGCTAGAGTTCACATTGGGCTCAGATGCTCACACCAATGAACTGGTAAGGATTGTCGAGTTGCAGCAGCGCGGTCGTGTCTGAGATTTAGCAGCTTAGAGGCGGCGGGCAGAAAACTGTACTGCATGTACACTGACATCCACCAGGCCAACTGCATGCTTCTATTAACAATCACAGCCAAGCAAGCACTGCACACACTGTGAGCTTTAAACATTTCAAGCTTACAAGTAATTCAAAGTAATAATAATAATTATATAGCACCTCTAATAAGAATTTACAAAGTAAAACGTGTTATTTATGAGTCTCTATAGTCACAGGGAGGAGAGTCGCAGTTCACACAATAAAAACATGGATGACTTTTTCCAGGTCTGCGTGTGTGTGAGCATCGTTAGGGCTGAATCGCATTTCTGTCAGCAGAAATAATCAGCCACTTTCACAATGATTGTGAGGGATTCAGTTTGAGATAGACAGTCTGAAACAGCAGGGACAGACCTCTTAAATATAGTTACTGACCACTGTAAACCCAAGGAGCCAATGTAGGTGAGAAATCACGTTTTCCAGCAGTGAGGTGGCCAAACCTGAACCCAGAAATGCATTTCATGCTATTATTGAGTAATTCTGGAACATTATCTGCAGTAACAATATAACAAAAATTCTGCGACAGAAAGCACATAAATGTTTGCACGTTTTTTTCTTGTGAATATAAACGTGTTTTACGTGAGCAGTGATGACTTAAATGACTGCTTTTATTAATCAATAAATGAGAAGATCGTCAGAAACAAGAATGCATTGATTTCCTTTAATCTCTTGTTTAGTTTACACACTGACCTGATTGATTTAGGACAAAATGTATCTCTGTGCAAGTGAAAAAACACCGACACATCCATCAGGACGACATGGAGGAAGAATCTGAGCCGGTTTGTAGTTCGCGACTCCAATCTCCACATGTGACATCGAGTTTGTGTCGCTGCTCTTTTCAGGATTGCACTGTTTAATTAAGCAGGTTTCCAGGCAGTTGGTCAACACTTGTTTCAACTTCTGCTGCTGCCATGAGCAAAAATCTGAGCGCGATCTGCATTATGGAAATTTATTTGCATATGCTGGAGACTTCAGACATTCGCAGTTGCCTGAAGCCCGATCTCAAACACACTCAGTATTAAGTGTAATTATTCAGCAGTGAGCGGCTCCGTTCTCCATTGCGCGGCATTAAAAAGGCTAATATCACTGCTGTTTTCCTAATGGCGAGTTTGGTGGCCATGCAGTTCATTACTATGTGCATACTGCAAGTCTCAAGAGGATATTTCACCAGGAGGACCCACATATGATGTTACACTAACTGGCCGAGAGCATGCCGCTGCAACTATCCAAGTTTTTTGGGGAGTCAAGCTGTACTGTTAGGGCGACATGCATGCTAATCAGCGGCGCCTCATTCTGTAGCCTTTTATTATGCGCTTTTCAACATAGTGTGTCAAGATGATTTCGTTTGAAGGAAAACGCCAGCTGTCATGTTTTATGCATTCGCTTTTCAGTTCAGTTTCACTTGCGTGTAGCTGCTGGAGGACGAGGCTCGACTTGTGCCTCGGCTTTTAGACTTTACGGCTTGCAGGTTTCATCCGTTCACTGCAGATGCTTCGGCCTTGACTGCATGCCAGCAGACACTCTCTGCGGCGGTGATGGGCTCTGACACTGATGCAGCATCCGGATGTGTTTGGATACGGCATCATTTCATCTTTAATTTAAGGATTATGACTAAACTGCTCTCTTTGAAATGAATGGACTTCAGTTTCTTCTTAGTCACATGATCATTTATCCATTTAGCTACAAAAACAAACCCAACTTGAATGTAAAAGTGTGCGTTCAGCTTGAAGTCAAGCAGTTCGAGTGTAGAAACACCAGCTGTCATTTTATAAGGCTGATCAGTCACGAGTCATTGATACTGTAGTTACGCAGCCTTGTACCTGATATTCTGCACGATGGATGAAAACTGCAGGGCAAGTTCAAGCTTAATTTCAGCATGTCTCCACACTGGTGCCGGCACAATGAAGCTCTTTAGCAGAAAAAGAAGTTTACACTCATCAAGTGAAACGTGTTTGTAGCAGCCAGTGAAAACTCAAGAAAAGAGAGCCGGCGTAGCAGGCTTGGCCAGGTCTGCTTTCAACACCTGCCCCCCTCCCACACACACACACACACACACACACGTATATGATACTCCTTTGTTTCTTTTAGTTTTAGGTCACGAGTTGCACAGAGTCCAACAAATGTAGTAAGAAAAAAGAGCTTCATAGCAGCTGCTACAAAAATAGAAGGAAGGACGGGAAGTTTTGAAGCGCTTGAGATAAAAATCAGTGTTTTTAGCCTTTAAACCAGTAAAAATATAAATCCACACAAATCAGATGACTCCATGCGTTACAGATGATTTGCTCAAATCCATTGTGTTGCCTGTATCACACCAAAAACATCCTGAATGACTGAGGACCACCTCAGCCTTCCAACGGCCTAAAAAAGACACCAAACCCCAAAAATCAACAACAGGCAGCATTATTCTAAGAAGACGCCGACCGCAGTGACTCTGGGCTTCCACAGAGGTGCACATCAGACACCGGGCAACATTGTGTGAATTAAAATGTCGATCGAGCATTAATTAGTGTTTCCACCGTGTTAACCACGTTTCGACACAGTTATCTAATGTGTGGCAAAAACAGTGCCCATCTCTGGCCGCTACACCTGAAGAATAAATTCATAATCATATAATTTCACTCGAGGGCTGCCTGCCTGCAGACTGCACCCCCACCACTTCACATTGAGACAGTCTGTCACACCAAACTTTAATGGGTCACAGTGTCAAACAAAACAAACAAGTTTAACATCCAAGCATTTTGCAGCACAGCTTCGGAATCAGTCACAATATCGATCAGTTGGTAATGTAGCAATATTAGCAGTTTATTATTGCTAATAAACACAATGAGGCCAGACTATGAAACCCGGTTTTGCACCTGTATAGAAGCAACTGCTCAGGAGATGCAAATGAATAGAATAAACTGCAGATACGGTTATTATAGAAACGGGTGAACAGACGTTAGAGCGGGCGCGGTGAGGCTCTACCTGCCCCCTGCAGAGCCGGAGCATCCATCAGCAGACAGAGGTGCTGCTGACCAGCTTCCCAAATGAATGAGACCTCACCAAACAGAGGGGCTACCCCCGGATCCCGTACAACATGTGCAAAGATGCTGACTGACACACACACACACACACACACACACACACAGAAAACGGTTTCTTTGTAAATTTTTACATTTTTTGTTTGGACGACAGATCTGAGCACTGATAATTAGGCGCCAGTAAATGAGAGTATCACTCATCACACAGAACAGGCTGATATTTGCAGCAGGACGATCACACACTGCATGAGTCTGAGCGCGGGGCAGCAATTCACGTACTTGACCTGTCTAATTGGCTTAAATACATGGCCCCTGAAATCCCAGAGGCCACTGCACATAGACACACCAACACACACACGCTAATATCCCCCTACACACACACACACACACACACACACACACACACACACACACACACACACACACACACACACACGCACCCCGTCCCCCTCGCGTCCAGCTCAATAGCTCTGGCTTCATTAGCAGCGGTTTGCATCATCCCCGGTGAAAACGTCACATGTCATCAGTGACTCCATTCTTTATCACTTCCCGCAGTATAGACAGTGTAACCTTCAGAAACCTGCTGCCCACAATTTTACGTCTTAATTAGGAGCACTGTCAGAGGGACCCAGCGCCCCTCGTCCCGATGCGAACGGACAGAGAAGGATGGAGACGGGAGGGGAGTGTGAAAGACGAAGAGGAGGGCAAAGTCAGACATGAAGGTGGCAGACAAAGGCGGCGAGGGAGAAGGAAGGAAAAGATGTACAGTGGGAGGGAGAAAGACTAAGGCAGACTGGGAAAAAAAAGGGGGGGGGAAGAAGAGCGGCTGGAAGTTCACACTGTGCAATAAAAGAAATGAGAGAAAGTCGCCGAAGAAAAGTTTTGTCATGCAAAACAGACGGCAAAGCAGAGAGGACACAAGCATGTTCATCCTGTGACGCACTCATTTAAAGTCAGGACTCACAGGAAACATCATGACAGCAGCGCTGAGAAAAGCCCAGAGTGTTTGTAACGGGACCAAACGCCGAGTGCTGTTTGGGAAACCCGAACAGAGCCAAAGGTGAGGCACCGTGAGCGGGCTGGGATCTGTGACTTTCACAAAAACACTGATCCAAAAATAATCCTTGACGTGAGTTTCAAGCTGTGATGCTGATGTCACGAAGCCGTGGTTACATTACACAGGAACTATCTTGATACACTGTTTTTGTTTAATAAGAAATAAAAACGAGTCGATGTGAACTGACTTATATTAGCTCATAGCTGAGAAGCACTTCATTAGCAGCTGTAACACAATCCACAGGACTTGTATTAAGGTAACACACACTTATTAGCTTAAATATATTTGAACCCAACGTGCTAAGCCCCCCCCCCCAGGCCATTTTGAGACGCCGCCTGTGTGAAAGATTAAAATCAAACATTTTCGTAGGTACTCAGACACGTTTGTAGGAGAGATGAAGACGAAAGCTTTATCAGATTTTTTGGGTCATTACAGGAAATTCATGAGTCTTAAAAACACTGTAAGCTTGAAGCCACTTTACGCACGTTAAACTCTCGTTAGCTAAATAATGCTCTGCGTTTTCCTTTCACGAGCTGAGGGAGATTAAAGAATATCTGCTAACCTCGTGCTTTTATTTTGCTTCGCACAGTTTACGAACACCTGTTCTCAGAAGCATGCAAAGGCAGAAATAAGGATGATTTTCTGCTGAAGGGAAGAAGTGGAAGTTGTGTTGACTAATTGCTCAGCGAGAAAGAGTGAAAATCCGGCTTAGTGGCGAAACACTGGAGACGCTTGTGTCCTCAGTGTGGGGACAGCTGACGGGTTAACACTATTAAGACTGCAGAGAACACAGGACTGAATGTGCATCTGTGCTCCCCAACAGCGGGATTGAACGCCGCTTTCGAGGCATTCGCTCTGAGACACAGATACATAGACAGACGGGCCGCCGAGAAGCAAAGGGACGACTCAGGAACACAGATTCTTTTTGTGCTGTGCTTTCTGCACTTCTATGGGGGCTTTATCTTGTTGGGAGCTCATCGGCAAACACGGCTTTAGGATGAATTCAAGATTCTAGCGTGTGAATATTTATCAGCGCAGTATGTTGCGGTTTAGTTTACCTCGTTCCTGCTCGTGTTTCATTCCATTTCCGTTCATTTTTCGATGTGAAATACAGTCCCGCACCTGGAAACCTTCCCTTTGTGCACTCGGAGCCGCTCTCAACTTTTATTTCAGGGTGAACATCTGTTATTGTGCCTCCAGCTAACATTGGTATAAATAAATGCCAAAAAATAATGAAAAACCCACTAAAAGATGCACTTGTGAGCGGCGGTACAGGCATTAAAGAAAGCCATTAGAGTGCTTAAGCATTAATTAAATCTGTATTATCATTACTCAGTGTAATTGAAGTTGAGACAACCGATCAATTGTAAAAGATCACACTGTCATTAAGGTTAATAAGCTGTTTTACAAACTATCATCATTAACATTAGATAAATCTATTATAATAATAAATGACATATTGATAGAATACGCAGTAAAAACGTCGGATCCTTGCAGCACTGAGCTCAGCGTGCGGACGCGGACGGCCTGAAGTCGCCTTCGACCGCGGAGCAGGAACCAACAATATTTCAACAACTACATCTGGAAGCGCTTCAAGAGTGTTCTCAGCGAGCGGCCGTGAGGCTCTGCCAAACACTGTCACATCTGCATCTTTTCTCTCAATCAATTATGAAATGCTGTAATTTATTCATGGAATATTCCCGCTCCAGTTGGATGAAAGATTCAACCACCGGATTGACAGGAGAAGCTTTCAGCACGGTCCTTAAATCACTGCACGTGCAGTGAAAATCATTTTCAGGTCACTCAGCCAAAGGCCACGAAATGCTTTAATATTTTTCATTTCTTTAATATGTCGCGCCGGCATAAATAAAAAAAGCTCCACCCTGTGAGCGATCAAAGCAGGCTCGGAGCTGCTCGTCTTACAGTCGCAGCAAACAATGAATTAAAAGGTCGAAATGAATTCAAATGAAAACACCTTCAAACAGCCCACAGTTTAAGATCAAAGAGCTCGCACTCAAGTTCATTAGCTTAATTAGGTCGGATGTAAAAAATGAAATAAAATGGCCGAAGCCTGGCGCTGAAGGAGTTAACGAGGTGGAGCCAGTAACTGAAAGAGAAGTGACCCTCTCACAGCCGGAGACAGAGACGCCGCTCACACGGCCACTCGAGGCCAAACGTTTACGTCCTGTGAGGTGCCGTCAGCACCGCGGGGGGGGGGGGGGTATCTTAATGCTCCGAACAATTACACAAACATTTCTGAGGGGTCTCACAGCTTTGACTCTTTTACATTTTGACTGCTCTCGTCTGTCTGAAAGGGAAATTTGAAGCATTTGCTACAATCAACTGTCACAATCAGTCTTTATGGTCTCAGATTTATGTGTGTAATCTAACACTGTTATGAAGCTGCAGCCGTCCTGTGCGGAGCCATGGTGAGCTCAGAGCGGTGCTGCAGGAGACCTGTACCTGTTCATTCACACTGTGGCCTGCACTGAGCTTCCTGAACGTCCGCTTCACCTGAGCCGGATGAGTTAACCCAGCTTGGTTTTAGGAATCTAATATTTAAATGAGCCCTCCTGTCATTTATTTTAGCTAACTTTATGTGTTTTATAAAGCGCTCTGTGCAGGCCTGAGACGCAGTCCTGGTTTCTGCAGCAGGCCTTCACTGTGTCTGCTGCTGAAATGTTGCAAATAAAACACTGAAGGTGATTTCTTATGGCAGCAGGATACAGTCACAGTTACTGTGCAGGCTTCGAGTTTGTCACTCTGCACAAATGTGCTGCATATGAAGCAGGGGAGTGATGAACACATGGATGCTGGAAGGGTTCAAACAGCAGGCAGCAGCACAGCATCAACATGCTGGAAGGAGGGGCGGGTCGTTTCAGCTTAAATAGATGGGGGGTGTTTGCAAAGCTGGGTGTACCTAAAGCACAACTTCATGTTAGAAGTATCCAGTAACGTATCAATGTGGGCGACCTGTAGGACTTGCATCATCTCCGAGCCCGTGAGGAGCAGCAGAGAGAGGGACGGAGGAGAAAGGAGGAGGCTGTCGGGGTGTTTATCGTCATGAAGACACAATTTGGAGCCTGCGAGCTAATGAATAGAGTCACATTAGTGACACTTCACTGCACCCTCTATTCACAATAGAGGAAAGAGGCTCACAGGGTGAGATATTCACTCGGCCATTCAACTTATTTTCTCAGTGAAACATTCAAATCAATTTATTTATATTATAAATATAT
>JAVDPK010001725.1:13654-47320 GCA_034780415.1 Cichlasoma orientale | reverse complement strand
CCCCCCCCCCCCCGAGCCGGGCGCGGAGCGAGGGGGTGGCACAGACACCCGGGTCCCCGTGCAGAACAGATGTCTGCGACAACCTGCTTCCTTACACCTGTACGAGTCCTTGTAACCCTGCGGAAGCAGTCCGTTGAAAAATTCATGACCCTGGAGGGTTCCTGTCCGCCTTCAAAGACCGCTACCCTCCTTCCCTGTCCCCTCCCTCTGCTGCTGCTGCTGCTGCTGCTCTCTCTGTCACTGTCTGCGCTGCCAGCTCCACCTCACCTGTCACCGGACAGTTCAGACACCTCACACTTTGATGAAACTGTTCAGACCAATATCACGCACGTCTCAGAGGGGCCGGGCTGGAGGAGGGCAGCAACAGCAGCACTTACACATTCAAAATAAGCTCTCTGGTAAGCTACTGATGGAAGTCAAATATGAGATTCTTGCCACAAGAACATAGCTGCACCCAAGCGCCCGAAGCATTTCCGCTCCAATCAAGAGACGAGCTGTGACCCCAGCGCCAAATTTACCGTTTGCTACAAGAGATGCTACTTTATCAAAGAGTGCAAAACATCTTACAGTGGACAACCGAAAACCACAAATCTGAAGCAGTCACATGGGGCTGGCACGAGACAAGCACACACCTCTCACTGCAGTGACAGGACACTCGGGTCTATCCGGCTATTATTTCTTACATGTAGCAGGCAAATGGAAGCAGATGCAGCCTCACTGTTGGAAGCACTCTGATTTAGGGGTGGGGATGTTGGGCAAACACTCAGTTATTATTATTATTATTCTCACACTCGGTTCTGCCCGGTAAGGTCTCCCAGCTTCAGTGAGTACGTGGATAAATGCCTGCAGTCACAAAATGTTCCTCTGATGCTCCTCCTTCCCCTCACTCACTGATGGAGGTCACTTCCTGTTTAAAGGGAATTCTTCTGTCCCACTGTCACCAAGTATCAGAGGGGACTCTCTAATATCGTAGGGTCTTTAACTCACAGTGTAAACTCTGCCAGCTGCTGGATGGCAGTGGTGCGCTGGTTTCATTAAGGTGAGATGACATCACATCTGTCACCATCTATCATTAAATCATTCAAGTCCCAAAAAGTTTGAGAACTGTTGATCTAGAGATTAACCCTATAACGCAGAACGTGTCGCCGGCCACCGTTTGCGTACATCTGGCAACAATTCCCATAGTAACCCGATGTTGGGCGTGAAGCGCAATTTCTCAGCTTTCAGAAACCGTTTTCATTTTTCCGATAGGACAAACGGTCGCGGAATTACGGCTGTTGACGGCTGACGGGGCAGGTAACGGGTGCTTCAGCGGCCATCGCCCAGCAGTACAGGGTTAATAACTATTCTCAAGATTAGCCTGAAAATTTACACCCTGATAATTCAAATTCACTGTATAATCTCAGAGTTAGAGATTATTCCCATCAAAGTGAATCAAAGCAGTGGAACGGCTGAGTGGATGTAACCTTTGTGGACAGAAGCAGGAATGAAACACGGAATAAAACAGACAAAATGTAGCAACACTGTGCTGAAATCCAGCCGTGAGCCAGAAATTTGAAATCATCGTTTAAAAACATCTGATTTAGCTTCAAATCACCTTCCACTGCTGCTCAGTTAAGACATCACTTCAAAGACACGCGCGGTGCTCGTGGCCCTCGGTTTGATGCTCTCCTGTGTCCCAGGCCTACGATGTTGATCACAGGCTTAATGCGGACGCAGTGATCGGCATGAGAATGAAGCGAGACTTCAGCGGCAGCCTTTTGGCCGACGTGCTTTCACATAGCTTGCGTACTCACTGGTGGGCTTCGCTCTGCGCTTTCCACACTCGGAGCGAGAGAGGTCGCCCCTTCTGTGGGAACATCAGTCATCTTTTACACAGCTGGAGCAGCCGTGATGCTTCTGCGTTCAGGCACATGGAGGAACACTGGGCAGGGGACTGTTGTCATCTCATGAAAACAGCAGTCCTGCCAACGAGTGTGCTGCAGGAAAATATGCACCTTTAGGGGTCTAATCTGAAAGGCGGCCTCATCGTGAAGCCCTTTAACAAACTTCTACCCATTTATTATGCCAGGTCACACCATACGAGACATCAAACACTCTTGTAGAGCGAAGTTTCTTACTGCTCAGTTGCTTAGGAAGGCGACCAGCTGGGAGTCAGGTCACCACACATGTAGTTTACTTCTGCCCAGGTTCAGCTCATGCCTAACTTGGCTTCAAAAGTTATAGTTTTTAAAAGTCCAGATTACATCTGCAGCTGATGGCACTTAGCTACTACGGTTTAACTTACAGAACAGAGCAACATATCCGATTTATCAATATCAACACTGAGGGGTGAAATCAGTACTTTTACAGCACCAAAATCACAACAGCAGTCACCTCAAGGTGCTTTATATTGTAGGTAATGACCCTGCAATAATACAGAGAAAACCCAACGGTCAAAACGACCCCCTGTGAGCAGCACTTGGTGACAGCGGGAAGGAAAAACTCCCTTTTAACAGGAAGAAACCTCCAGCAGAAGCAGGCTCAGGGAGGGGCAGCCAGATTATAATGACTTGGTATTTGGTACATGACAATGAGTGAAAGTGAGAGAAGTACGAGTGGAGAGACTTGCATTATTAACTGTACAGTATTTGAAAGAGCACTAAGGTTACCCTGTGCTACAGCAGCTCTGCATCATTCAGAGTTAATCATTATTCATCTTATATTGTGCTGTGATGAAGCCCTTCCTCCTCTCCTCAAGGAGTGTTTTTTCTGATTGGCTGCCCCTCATAATGGCAAAGTTTGAACCACGGGTGGGCGGGGCTTCTGTGCTCGCAGTCAGGGATGCGTGCCTGAGATGACCATATTAGGGACATCCGGGTTAGAAAAAAACCTGAGCATTTAGAGGAGGATCAGATACTCTGATAGACTTCAAGTTCCGTCTTCTTTAACTTTAAACAAATCAAAGAGTGATGGAGTCCACTAAGAACAGCATACGACAAACCTCAACATTCACATTCTGTCTAATCTGACCTTTTCCAAAACATATATTATTGTTGGGGCAATTAAGAAATGATGCCATTACATAGTTTACTCTGCCTGCAGTCTTTACATGAATCATGTCGCTCTGCAGCACGTGCAGCAGAGCAGTGAAAAATCAGCACTGGCCCAAAAACGTCAGTATCTGCACGGCTTTAAAATATTTCCACTTCAATGTTGGCCGCACACATTCCAGCTCCATTCTGATTCAGGTCAACCACTTTATCTAAACATCTTTTAAAATGTGAACTGTCACACCACTGCTCACTGCAACTATGAGAGCTGTTATCTATTTTTGCCAGTGCATCTTCTGGCATTCTGAAATTCGCTAACAGCACGGTGACACCCTGAGTAGCAACTGGCAGGCTCACAGCTGGCCCACTGGCTCGGGTTTTTCCATGTTGCAAAACAGCACTCCACTTGAGAGATTCGTAGCATGACATCACTCTCTAAACTACTGAAAACTCTGATGGCTCCTGTTCTCCAGCCTCTGTAAGGAGGACGCTGCACAGAAGAGACATCAGGGAAATAATGTGTCCTGCTGTACACGCACAGATCTGCACTTTTTGCCCATTTGTCTGCAGAGCCTGCCGAGTGTTTGACTTTGGGGAAGTGTGAGTCGGTTTGTTTCTCTTTTCCCCCAGTGGTCTGAATAATAACACAGTTCTTCTGTCTAATATAAAAATGGGGATTTCTAAAATTACATCATAAGACTTGAGACAAAGAGCCCAGGAAAAACATGTATGATGGCTGCGTGTTGGGAAGTGAAATATAAATGCTCCACATGCACCCTGATTCTAATCGATACCATTAATTCTGACATTTGGCATAAAGCACCGTGAACACAGATGGTGTGCTTTCTGGACTGCTGGCACATTTAAAAATCTAAAAATCTATAAAAACATCTGGTTAACCGATGCAGCGGCGGTTTGCGAGCAGCGTTCTTTCTTCACCGCCTGCGGGGTGTTGGGTTTCAGCGCACCGATCTGCGCACTCGATGTTTCCTCTTCCTCAGAGGGTGAAAAAAGAAGAAAGAAAAACCAGTATGACCATATTAGGTCGTCCCTGTCAAGCTTCCTTCTGTGAGTATATGCAGCTGTAGCTCACATTGGCTCCCGTAGGTAACAACAACAACACAAGCCATAAGTTGTGCCAGCAGCTTCCTCTGCTGAGAGGAGCTGGAATACAACAGGAAAATAACGAGCCTGTAAGTGTAACTGTGGTGACTTTAAAGATTAGGAGGGATAAAAGTATTCATATTAAGGCATAGACGGGATTAGGGACTTCATGGAATGGTTACAGGAACATTTACCACTTAAAAAAGGAAAAGACGTCCTTCCACACTGTTGACTACAGCAGGATGTGTTCTATTTTTATTCCTGTGTACTACAAACTGCACTGATGACCACTGATGAGACTTTGACTCACTCCTTCAAGCTGTCGGTCTGTGCAACTAAAAAGCAACACTGCACCATCATTACTGTGTGCCACACGCACACGCACACACACGCGCACGCACGCTATTTTACCATTTCACTTCCCTTTGCATCGCTCACTCATCACAAACGTGGTTTGTATTTTTGGCTGATATGCAAATATTTTCCCATCAGGAACAATTATCAGTGCTGAAAAGCTAAAGTTTGTTTGAGGTGTTAGAAGAACATCCAAGATGAATTACCTGGTCCTCTGAGGTGGGTCGCATGAGGGACACCCGGTCATACTGCCGCCACAACAAAGCCCACAGAGCATCGAGACGACCCTGAGGAAGCACAAAAATGCAGGTATGTTGGGTCTCATTTACAGAAGTGGGAAGAAAAATAAGGTGCGAGGGTCACATGTTTAAAACCACTGCGTCTGAGGACCGATCTTTAAGCAGCAGACATGCATGGAAGTTGTTTTCCGGCCAACACGAGCTCACAGTCAGACACTGAGTGAGTTTCTAAGGATCAGAGGTCAGACAAAGGTCTAAAGTGTTCCTACTGCAGCAGAATTGGATCCAAAAGTGATGATTTAGTAGATGTCTACATCACACCTAGCTATTGTTTCAAAAATACACCCTTTCTCAGTAGCACAGCGGCTCAGTGGTTAGCACTGTGGTCGCCTCACAGCAAGAGGGTCCTGGGCCCAAATCTGGGCAGGGCCCCTCCATTGTGGAGGTTGCATGTTCTAAGTGTGCTTGCAGTTTCTCCCTATGTCAGCCGAGGACACTCGCAAAACAGATTCTTAATTTCGCAACCTTCACTTCCTGGAAAAAAGGTTCCAGGGTTTGCAGAGGATCTAATCTGCTAAATGAACAGCACGAGACGCTGGAAAAACTTGGGAAACTAGTAAACAGACCTTTAAGCAGAGACGGTTCTGTTTGGTGTCAGTTAAATGTAATCAAAGCAGAAAAAGAAAAATCTAAACGTAAGTCAGCAACATTTCTTGGACGTTTACAGCAGCCACTCTCACCTTGATAGGAGTGTACCATTTGTTCTGGGACGGACGGTGGGGAGCGGGCTTTGGAGTGGGACGTTTGATCATTGGCTCCTCTACATCCTCTGGGATGGAGACTACGGCATTCTTTGCTTTCTCCAGCCGGGCCCCCTCCTCAGTAGAGCCTTTCTCTCCCCAGCGCACCTCAAACAAGAAATAGGAAAGTTAAATGAGTGCAATCATCATTAGTCAAATATGTGATTAGTCCAGCATAATTTGATCATGTTTTTGAGGAACTAGCTTAGAAAATCCAAGAAAACAAGATTACAGATTATGAGGACTGTTATTACACGTTATTACACCGTTACTACACTGTTACTACACCGTTACTACTCCAACAGCGACAAAGTTACTTACTTTAACCCCTGAAAGCTGAAGGCACATAATCATTAGGAAAGGAGTGCCAGTGTGATAAACCCTCCCAAATAACTCTGCTCAGCTTTAGCATCACAGGTTCAGTAGCATCAGCAGAGTTTACAGTTAACGATGAATCTAAACATTAATTGCCTCACTGACTTAAATACAAAACAACAGTTCAAAACTAAAAAAGACTGCACAGAGGCAGTTTAACCACTGCACCTTTCAACATATCCTGAAGAAAAATCACTTTTATTCTTTTACCAATGCGGACGTTTACATTTGGAATAATGTGTTATTGTGTGTGTGTGCACTGGGGGGGTGGGGTGTCAGCGTGTGAAAGCAAGCCTGTGTGTTAGTTAAGCTGTCCTGCTTTTTAATTGAATTCATCACATCTGTTGCAAGGAGGAGATAAAAAAAAATCCACCGTCACATGAATGGGGAGAGGTGATTAATTAGCGACACAGTTTTCAAGCTGTAGGTTAAGCCGTGACAATATAGAACAGCTTTTCAGAATCATCTCTGGGATACATCGCCGGCCTGCCGCATCATCAGGAAAAGAGAAAGGCTGCAATGAATAAAAGATACGCTGTCACCTCGGCCGCCTCAATAATCATTTGAAATGTTGGCAGCAGCAAAGCAGCGGAGGTGGTTTTCTCAGCGTGACGTCTTAAATGTGGATGCGGAGGAGAGGACAGGTTGATCTTAACAAGCAACTCGTTATCTATCAGCGGGGCGAGGGTGGGGAGGGGGGCTTCAGACGTGGAGATGCGCCTGTCGATGGGAATCAACCTGCTATCCGAAGAAAAGAGGGAGGGAACAGCCAGGATTGCATCTGAACAACACCCGGGGGGAAAAAGTCAAGAGGTAGGAGCTCCCTGAGGATGCTGGGAAATCCCTGCAATGCCACCAACTTCCTCGGGGCTGAGAAGGGGGCCACAACAGCGAGGGTGGGAGGGGGAGCTCGCCTTTAAAGCTGGATCCCCTTCGGAAAAGCCCGATAACAAAGTGGGTTGCTGAGGTCTGGAAGTTGAGAAGGGGGGAAGTGGAGAGGAGAGGTGTGTATGTCAAGCTGACAGCAGCACTCAATCTTTCATCCCGGCAATGACTCGATCCAATCAGCGCTCGACGGCCGAGGACGAGATGGCAGGGCCTGTCATGTCGGAGGCATCAGTGGGCTGACGAGGACGGCGGCCCGGCCGCTCAGTCAGTCAGTCGGTCGGTCGGTCGGTGGGTGGGTTTCTGCTCCTGCTGCCTGCGTAACTCAACAAACTTCTAACCTCGCAGAAAAGCCTGAACATGATGATGCAGGTTTACCTGTGTCATTTCCTGCTCTCTGCAATCTGACCTTTCTGCTATTTCTGCTGGATTCTGACCTCCATGCGTTTGATCCCTCCGGCTCCTCTTCCTCCGTAATATGAAGCATCCACAGTTGGCCACTTCTTCTTGGGCAGCGGCTCAGGCTCCTTAGAAATATCAAACAAAACGAAAACAGGAAACACACAGCTGAGCATCATATAACCGTGTGTAGCTGCAGCTTCCATATTTAAATATATATTTATATGTATGACATGAATCGGCTTCAAAGGGAAGGTAGTGAAATACTGTGTTTGCTATTGTTCTGCTTTCTTCCATTTATCACATTAGAACAACATTTCCTTCCATCACGAAGAGTCCTTTACATCATTTAATCAGGAAGGAAGAGGAACCCTGGCCTGTACCCCCCCTCAGCCGGAGCAAAGAGGGGACCAGAGAGGTCACTCTGCTGACCTTTACGGGTCTGAAAATGCTGCAGTGGGATCGGATCTACTCCCAAACAAGCCCTTTAAAGGCAGCACAGGTGGTGTTCTCAGCGCGAGGATGATCAGAGGTGTTTCATCCACCTGCCTATCCTACCTGCCTTCTAGAAACCGCAGAGGTTACGTGGCGTGTCGGCGTCGCTTTCATTGGCCAAATGTTATAAAGTTCAAATGGAAAGGCTTGGCCCAACTCCAGGGGGATTACATTTGGGAGATGATCCGGATCTGGATCCAGGATTCTCAAAAACATCCCAAAATGAGGCAGAGCCACAGATCCTTCTGGACACAGAGACTCAGTTTGTGTATGCTGTGGGCGGACTCCTGAGCCTCGGCAGAAGTACTCAGTCTCAGACTGCTCTGGTGTCTTAGCTAACTATGGTAGCTGGCTAACACGTGATCAAAATGAGCTTTATAGCAGGTAAGCAGACGTAAGGTGTGAAAATAATTATCTCACATGGTGAAATCCGATATTCTCAGCAGCATTTCAGACCTCAGCTCTTAGAGTAGGAGCTGTTTCTAAGCAGCTCGGGATTTTAATGAACTATAATAATTAATGGTTTTGTCTACTTCGGTTACAAGCACCAACTTTTCTAAAGTTTTATAAAGGAACTACTCTGCATGTTGGGGAATATGCATACTGACTTCATTTGAGCAGAGAAGAAAGAGGCGCTCTCGTGTCTGTGTGCAGAGCTGGAGCTGGGATTACCCTAGTTTAGCAGAAAGACTGAAATCACGGGGCAAACAGCTAGCCTGGCTCTGCCCAAAGTTCAAAAATCCAGCTACCAGCTCACTAATTAAAATGTGATCTTGTTGATATGATCTGTACACAAACAGAAGTGTAACAGGGACACGTTATGGTTTTAGTCTATGCGATGCAGTGATGACAGCCCTATGAACGCTGCACCTTTCTAAGCACAACACGTGCTCTGTAACTTCTCATGATTCTCGCCTTCTTCTTTTGACCTGCACCGCTGCACATACTTTTAAAGCTGAAAATAATACAGTTGTGACTCACAGGTGGCGGAGGACGAGATGGTGGAGGAGGCGGCGGCGGGTCTTTGATGACCTGGATAAACAGGAGAAGCAAAAGAGCGTCAGCACAGTCCATCAGGAGACACAAACAGACACGCGCAGACGAGGCTGACAGAGGTGATTCGTGACAGGTGACTGAGCCAAACAGAAACATCCCTGAGCTCGTCTCGCGGTGGAGACGCCGCCGCTGCCAGCCTGTTTTGCAGCAGCAACTGCTACCCCATCGCGCCACTGACTGCTGATTACAAGGATTCTGCTTGTAAACCAACATCAGGGGCCCCCCGTGCAAAATAAAGAAAAGCTGAAAATCAACTTGTTGACAGGGGAGTCTTTGGGGCGAGCGCTGCTGCCCGTTTAGCTCTTAATTAATTGGATGGGGTTCAGTGCTCCCAAGCAATCCCCCAATCATAAAGTCCTAAGGAGTTAATTAGCTCCAATGAGATACAGAGGAGGAGGCTTGGGCTCAGCTCCAAGCCCTGTCTGAACAGAAGATGAGTGGCGGCAAACACACAGGAAAAGAAAAGAAAACACACACACACACACACACACAACCAGGACGTGACTCTCCCAGTGCAGTGACCGGCCCAGCGGCACCGTTTATGACAACACTGGACGAGAGGGCACCTGAGGAGCAGGCTGTCCACAATGTGATTCCACTCAAAGACAAGATGCCTCGCCCGGGTTTTTCAGACGTGCACGGCAAAGCAGAGACAGGCCCGACAGTGACATTTGTCAGGTGTCAGTCAGACGCTTCGCCAACTTTTTACTGCGGGATTGCTGAAGACACTGCTGCCACTCACTCCCCAAAAACCCATCTGTGAGAGCGCTCCTGCTGCAAAGGCTGAACACTTTCATTCGTCCGTGTTTTCACATGTCAGCTGCTGTAAGTCACAGCCTGCAGAAGCACAGCCTTCATTGTTGTACCTATAATGCTTTTTATGGCTTATACCTACATTTTTCTTTGATTCTGAACATAGTGAGAGAGAAAATATTCACATATCACCGTTACATTTTATATACTGAAAAATATCTTTAAAATACATTTAGCAACATCTGTAATCCATTTCTCATTATCTTGCAGCGCAGGAACATCCAGTGTCCCACTTCATGTCGGCCTGCAGAGGATTTTCACTGATTCCATGTAAAAGTCAACAAATATGAAACCCGTGGCTTAAAAAGAGGCTGCGTGGCTGCTCAGACCCAAAGATGATGAGCAGCTGCAGTAACAGGTCCAGTTTGTTCCTGACTGTATTTCCTCAGTGAGCCAGTTGGGAAAACTGCAGTGAAATAAATGACAGCATCCGTCCTTCACATAATCGATGCCAAACCTGCACAGACAGTGTTTGTCGAGTTTGATCCATCCACATATCAGAATACTCCTCAGCATTACTGACGTGCCCGAAGCAAACACACTCTGTGCCCCACAGTCAGTTTGTTAGGATCTATGATAATCAGTGTGTGCTCAGATCGGTACTTATATGAGCCGCCGTGGGGCAAAATATCAGTACAATGCATAGTATCGTATCGCTTTCTCTTGCAATAAAATTATTGATACACTGGCATCGACATTTTTATTACAACACACGGATCACAGCATCACTATGAACTCAGTTCATTAAATATAAAAGCATAAATGGAAAGTAGCTCACAGTAAAGACACAACAGGCTCAAGCAAATCAGACAGATCATCATCTGTGTCGACAGCAATAACACACACACACACACTGACATGAGTGTGTGCGCATTTATATTTACGTGTTTTTTTTTCTTTTACATTAATTCTTTTTATAAACAAATTTCACGATATATCGAATATTCCAGAATGGCTGCATCATAATATCACTGTTATTGTCATCATCATGATACTGTCTGTGCCTCTGTCTGTTATCTGTCTGTGAGTCAGTTATCTGTCTGTGAGTCAGTTATCTGTCTGTGAGTCAGTTATCTGTCTGTGAGTCAGTTATCTGTCTGTGAGTCCCACCCTGTGGGAAGTGGTCACTGGTACATCTGATCTCATGAAAGCTAATAATCAGTGAACATGATGGGGACAGGAAACCTATAGATTTACCTACAGAATAAATGGCGCCCTGCTTTTTAGTTTGATATTACAGTTTGTTTGATAATAAAGTTGACGGCTGTTGTTGGGTCATTTATTCAAATGTGTTTGCTAAAAGGCTCACCACCACAGACTGATGCAAAGGCAAAGGTGATAGTGCACCCCCCCCACCCCCCCCCCACAACGGTGGCCCTCAGCACCACACAGTAGGTGCTCTATAAAAGCAGTGTATATAATTGCACTGAGGACATATCTCAGCCTGAGGTGCTCAGCAAAGTGGAAAGCTGACCTTTGTTCATTAGTCATCAAAGACAGATACTGCACTGTCATAGCTGGTTATGCATTTGCTAAAGTGGTTTTGGAGGGGAAAAGGAGCAATGTGATTATAGCATATCATAGATCCTAACAGCTGTTTCATTCACTGTTAAGCTCAGGGACACTATCACACTCTCTGCTTACTGTTGTCATTAAAATAATGAAAAATAATCAATTAGGGTTAATTAATTGCTTCCTGACACAACTGGCTGTAAGCAAATCTAGTAAAGGTCACCTGGTGGCCTCTCCATACGCTGATTAACATCATTTCAGCCACACCTTACGTTCACAGGATTATCCCTTTTATTAAGTAATTATGCAGCAGATTTCCTGCACATGTTGTGAGACAAATAAAGCATTACACAAATGACGGGGCTCTGCTGTTCTTTCCCAGCTACCTGATGGACAGATGTGAAGAGGAGCAGCGTGGCGGCATAATTAAAAACTAAACCACAGGATACTCGACCATCTGACATAAGCCCCAGCGGCTCGCCACTGCAGCCGCGACACCGGGGGGAATCGGACCAATCAGAGGCACTCGGGGTATTGTCCCCATATGGCTGTCTCCGTAAACGTCCAACTGGACTTCATAATCCGTTCCCGACTTCAAGCTCTAACCGTGTTGTGTCAAGCTGTTTTGGGGGGCTTATCATGATGGACCAGTGGCGGGGGGCATATTTGAAAGTTTATAAATGCTTTTTGTTTGTATCTGTGGAGACGCTGTTTACACACAAACAAATAAAATCAACTGAAAGAGAACAAAGAAGACAAAAGTTCTGCGTTGGTACAGAAAATAACAAGAAATAATTAGAGATTAATAACATATTAAGCACCAAATGAGTTGAAAATGTGTCCAAAAGTGCCTCCAATCTAGCAGCGAATAGTTTGTAATTTGGATAAACTGGCAATGTAATTTAAAACGGCATCTCCAATCCTGAATCCTTTGATTTGAACCAAAGGCGATGCCATTTGAGTTTAATTTCCAAACAAATCATAAACAAAGAAATTACCACTCCACAGCTTGTATGACCTCTCTCCTGGCATCGGGCCATGTGGGAGCGAGACAGGGAGAGAGGGATTGTGGGAAAGAGGTTGGGCATGTGTCTCTGTGTATGTGTGTGTGAGCGTGTGTGTGTGCATGGCCTCATCCCGACTGCTGAAACCTGGCAGACTGGGGGTTTAAATATTAACAAGCCACACATGGCCCTCCTCTTCTGCCGCGTCCCTGGATGGAAGGCAACAGCAGCTCTCTCCACCAAGACAAACACGTCCACCGCCAGACATGCTGCAGGGGGTTTACATTTTAATGCCTTTGTTGGTTTTCCAAAATATGCTTCCATCTCATCCTGGATGGGATCCCTTCAGGTCCACAAAGCCAGGTGACGTCTATCATTTAAGGGCCAGCGCGGGTGAGCGGGTCTGCCGTGAGGGTCGGTGGAGTGCAGGGTGAATTTGCCTTCATCAGATCTCAATAGAAAAAGGCCGAGGCACAGAAAAAAGAGCCTGTGCGCACCATCTGTAGCCCCTCTCTCATAGCCTCAAACGATAATCTGTTGTGGATTTTTCTAAACGGTTAAGCGGGTGAGACTTTATTTGCAAAGGGGCTGAGGGCAGAATGAGGGGTTCAAAACAGGACTTTTCATGAACTAAAGTCTAAACACTGGACAAAGAAGCAACAATATTTTTCTATTAACAAATAAGTCACTAAAAACAATAAAGGAGTGTCAGACTTTAAGATTTTAGATTCATTCATTAAATGTGGCTTCAAGCTCCACTTTAAACACGCTGGTCACAATAAGAAAAACACACACACAGAACTAATAAACCACCAAAAGAGTGAGCGATAAACGAGGCATCATGTCGCACTCGGGCCGTTTATCAGCTGAGATCTGAGTCGTTACTAGAAAGACGATTTCTCTGTTTCACATCCGTCGCTCGCTGTGATGACGAGAAACTCAGAATTAATCTGGGATTAGTTGTCACATACGCGCCTCAGTATAGGAAGAGTTTCAGTTTCATGTTATCTTTGTTTACAGTTGAAAGGCTGAGCATCATTTGATGACTGCAGGTGATCTCTCCCAAAATTCAGATCAGATGTATACTACACACCAGCCACCATGGCAGTTCCACCTATTGAACCGCCTGCTAATACAAATATCTCATTAGCCAATCACATGGCAGCAACTCGAGGGATTTAGGTGAGCAGGCATGACTGAGATGGCCTCCTGAAGCTCAAACCAGGCATCATAACAGGGAAGAAACGGGATTTAAGTGACTTTTGAGCATGGCATGACCTGGTCTGAGTACTGAGAAGCTGCTGGTCTGCCGGGAGCTTCCCACACGGCCGTGTCAGGTTCACAGAGAGCGGTCCGAAGAAGAGAAAATAAGCAGTGAGCGGCAGCTCTCTGGGTGAGAAAGCCTTGTTGATGTGTATGAGGGAGGATGCATGGATACATCCTCCCTCACACACAGGGTTGTGCTGCTGCTGATGGTGTCGGGGTGTGGGCCCCTCAGTACCAGCTGACCACAGCCTACCAGGGTACTGCTGCTGAACGCGTCCATCCCTTTATGGTCACAGTGTACCATCTTCTGATGGCTGCTTCCAGCACCGCGTCAAACTTAATTAAAAATACTAATATTATTAAGCAAGAATAAAAATAATGTAGCTGAAGGTAAAACAAACTAGGACTGATCAGATGTGTTTTAAGCTGAAGCAGAACATGAAAGATTCTAATGCAATAAAACCGCTGAAATCTCTGTGATTATTATGAATCCCTTCAGTCCCCAGGTAGGCCTCATATTAGTCCTGAGCAAACAGAGAGCCTGCTAACTTTCATGCAGTCTGCCACTCACATTTCTCTCCTGCTGATCTTTGCTTTGTTTTTAACAGCCTGTTTGCATAAAATGACTTCATCACTTCTCAGGAAACGATCACATCCCACTGCCACTGATCACGGCCGGTCACGGTCTGCAGGACGTGACTTATTCATGTGCTTCCATGTGCTTCCTGTGTGAGGTTCCTCCACTGTGGAGTTGCTAAACCAGTGTGACTTATTGTGGCGAGCGGGAGGAGACGAGCTCGAACAGATGCTCGGCACCACTTCCCTTCGGCGAGGCCCGGTGAATAATGCCGGGCCTGCTGTGCCTGTGACACAGCTAAACCCGCCTGACCCCTGCAGTGTTTTTGAAGCGGTCATAAAACTGCATCTTCCCAAATTGAGTCTGACTTTGGAAGACAGCTTTCAAGTGAACTCATCTTTTCCAGGAAGGCAGGCTGCAGTTGCTGCAACAGGATGTTTACAGCTGTCAGAGCGTTACCAGAAAAGAACAGGTGAGAACGTGCTTATCATCCACACACTCAGAGCAGAAGAGCAGGCAGCATTTCAGCACCGTTTTTCCCGCACATCAAACCCACACTTAATTCATTTCTCAGATTTGGTTGACCAGACATGCCTGTGTTGGTTATAAGCTGTGCAGAAACACTCACCACTTTGCAGCAGAGAGGCCAGAACCACCACATGAGGGCCAGAGCCACGAGGATGAAGAGCACCAGGAAGACTATCGCCACCGCAAAACCATCCGACTAAAGCAGAAGACCAAAAGCAGTTCATTCAAACACAAACGCTGACACAGCTGGATGCAACAAAGCTGCCAGAGAAATATTAAACATGCTTAAATATGACAGGAAAATGATTATCATTCGTTTATAGCATAGTTTAGGCATCACTAAATGATATGATCAGCTGTGCGTTATTAAAGATTGATTTCAGAGGGAAGCGTAATCAGTAATGTGCAGAGCGAACTCACACATGTGGTAGCAGTGATGGTGTAGGCGCCCGTGATGAAGGACTTGCCGTTGTTTAGGCTGATGAGAACATCCATGGTCCTGTAAAGGAAGGAGTTCATCAGTATCAGGAATTTAATGCAGATCACAGAAAACACCATTAAAGTCCCGGTTCTTCCTTCCAGGTCTCCCACGTTTGTTCACTGTGTTGGAATTTCTGTCATATTGTTGCTTTTTTTCCAAACTTTGTGGTGAAAGCTCCTTCACCACAAACATCAGGCCTCAGCTGACACCTGTCTAACCTCCATGAAGGACACACACGGCTGCAGCTCCTGCAGTTTCTGCAGCTCCTGCATCCTTCGTTTGCAGCGTCACCCCCACGTCAGGGACACTGTCTGCTGCAGGGAGGCCAGCGTGTTTCAGTTTCTATTAAATATCTATAATTCAAGCTTCCAGTCAATGTGATCGTGTGTTCCTGCTTGTTGTTAGGCGGTATGGTAGATGATAGCTAACAACTGCACTGAAAACAAGAATACTGAAGATAAAGATATTTATTATTCCATAATTAATTAATGAATTATAGTAAAAAATAAAGTCCCCTTTGCAGTACACCAAAGTACCCTTATGGGGACTAGAACCCCAATCTGTGGTTGGCAGGTTTATTTATATGGAAGCCAGCACCCCCCCCCCCCCCCGTATAAGTGGGTAGTATAGCTATTGCACAGCAGCCTCTGTGAAAATCATCACCATCTAATTTCTTTAATAATAAGTGTAAGGAAGTGAAGTCTGGGGCACTGCTATAGCTCACCTACCTCGTGTTTGTAGTTTACTTTAAACAAAATGTGTAATTAATAACTTCTTATTAAATTAATTAATAACTGTACTGCATTTTTCACACTTTGTGCTCCAAACTGGGCCTCATTGTTGAGTCTCAGAGGCACTAGCACTGCTCAGGAAGCTTAACTGCTCTTTAACATTTGAGTACTGAGCATTATTATTTTACCTGTGTGTTATTGTAAAATATGAACATGGGCATCATTTTTTCTTCCTGCTCTGTTCTGCATGCTTTAAATTTGCTTTTGCCACCAAAGGAAATAAGTGCTGCTGTCGCATTAGCACAGCGCTAATCGCAGCTAAATAAATGGTGGAACTTGGTGGGAGGAAATCCTGTCATTATCACATAATCATCAGCAGTGTGTGTGGGTGAAGTAACTCGACTCGCAGTAACAAGGCTCGTGAACTCTAAGACTTATTTAGAGAGAAAATGCAAAGCCAAAATGGGCACAATTAAAACCCTAATGATGAACGGCACCGCAATTTCCATATGTCTATTATGCCCGATCCAATTACCGCAGGTTTAATGAGAATTCAGGATATGGAACGAATGAAACGCCTGAAATCCTCCCTCCAACACAAAAAGGAAAAAGGAGAGGGGCAAAAGTAGGCAGAGTGGTATTGTGTGCGAGGGGCCAGCTGTGAGTGCTTGGTAGTGTACAGGGGAGGCCTGCATTAAAAATGCTGCAGTGGAATAATAACCAGAGTGCTCTCTTTGCTGTGGATTGTGCCTCAGGCAGTGCCTTGGGCCACCAATTCTCCTGTGGTTCTGAACAGATGAGCAACCAGACCATGTGTCCTTTACTCTGCAGTGTATTCCAAATATTCAAAACGGACTTTTTTGCACCTTTCCTTATTTACCATGCTAAATATTTAAAATACAATGCAGCAACCTTTAAAACAGGATCCACTCTGACACCTCATCCAACTTGTTGATGCTCAGCTTTCTTTTTCAGATTTTTATCTACTCTTTAATAAAGTTGTATTTTTTAATAAAGTCTTTATTTGGTCTTTTTGATCTTTATTGCATACGTGATGCTGGTCTTTCATAGTTAAGCAGCTACTTTAATTTAGGTAGCGCCACAGAGGGCAAGATGCCTTTTTCATTGACTTTATTCTGTTATGAGTGATCTTGTGTTATGAGGAAACGCTGGCAGTTTTATAGCAACAGTCAGTAAAAAACTGCAACATGGAAACACAAGAACAGCCTAACAAACACCATCCAGGCTGAGCACATGATCAGAAGGAAGTACTGAGGTTAAACAGTGCTGACAATGGTTTCAGTTTCAGGTGATACTGAAAATGTCTCTGTGATGCTACCGTAGCTCCGCTGCACTGACAGGAAATATCTGTCTACACTCAACTCTGGGCGGGGGTCCTAAAGCATGAAGGAAGCCCAACAACCCGACAACCCGACAACCCAACAACGCAACAACCCAACTACTCAACAACCCAACAACCCGACAACCCAACTACTCGACAACCCAACAACCCGACAACCCAACTACTCGACAACCCGACAACCCGACAACCCAACTACTCGACAACCCGACAACCCAACTACTCGACAACCCGACAACCCAACAACGCAACAACCCAATAACCCGACAACCCAATAACCCGACAACCCAACATCCCAACAACCCGACAGCCCGACATCCCAACAACCCGACATCCCGACATCCCAACAACCTGACAACCCAATAACCCAACAGCCCGACTACCCAACAGCCCGACTACCCAACAGCCCGACTACCCAACAGCCCGACTACCCAACAGCCCGACTACCCAAAAGCTCAACAACCCGACAACCCCATAACCCAACAACAAAATCTATCTGAAAATGGCACAACCAGCATTAAAGAAAAATTAAATTTACATACAAACTTATGTACTCAACTGGGTTGAGAGCTGGTCATTGTGCATATGAAGCACTTCATTTTCCAACCATCAGTCACAACTCGTGATGGTGTTCCTACAACTTCATAGCCAGTGTTGCTCTGAGATATTCACTGGAACAAACTCATTTTGTTCCTATGATGTAGTTGGGAGAAGTTCCCTTCAAAGCTTTCTTCCTGCTTCTAGGAAGAAATCCACGGCTAAGGTCGTCAGTCAGCGTTGACTCTGATCCTGCTGTGCCTTTAAACTGTGAGCAGTCTTAAAACAGGTTGCACTGAGACAATCGTCAAGCCCACATAAAGAAAAAAAGACTTTTTTGGACTAGAAAGAATGAGTGTAACTGAGATGAAAACTACATTTTGAATTGCTTTCATCAGAAAACATCTTTCTGTGTGAAGAGCATGAGTGAAAACGCTCCACGCCTCTGCAGCTCAGCAACGACGCTCGCGGTCCGTGCATGTTAACTAAGTGCTTGTGCTGAATGGGTGAGGGGAGAGGCTAATTTAGCTGACACCATCAATCCGTGATAATGGTGGGCAGGTTGTTAATCAGGCTGGAGGTGTGCACCCCGCCATGTGTAGGAGGAAAGCTCCCAAGCGAGTTACACTGACGAACCCGCTTCTCCTTCGCTCGACAACGCTGGACATCTTTAACGCACCGCAACCCAACCATAGTGAGAGAGGCCTTTCTTTACTTCACTCCCTGAGACACTGACTGCTAATTTACCAAGTTACTGTTGAGTAGGCAGAATCTGCTCTGGCACAGAGGCATAAGTCATAGATCCTCTTCTCTTTTACACCCTTTTATTTCCATGAAGATAACCAAACGAACAGAGTAATTGCACGGCAAAATCTATTAAAGTGCGGCTGTAATAGATTTAAATAGATGATTAATCACTCTACTGATCGCAGAACATGAATCGATGAGTTTGCTGTCAGTCAGATTCATCTAGAACATGTTGTCTCACATGTGGCTTTTTGCTGCTAGATATTTAAAACTGTTGGAGCGGCAAACATTGTGATGATCATTTTTCACTGCAAACCTGCACGTGTGTAAAGACAGTGCACTTTGATACAGACTCTTCATATTTCTCTAAAGTGTGGTAAAAGCTGCAAATGCAGCACTAACGATTTGATTATGGGTTCGGGGGGGGTAAAGAATTTAAAGAGGCAACTGTGTAAGTGAAAAATTCCGGATGAATAATTGAAAACAGCGCTGGCTGTCGTTTAAGTTGTTCACAGTAAAAGTCAACGAGTGGCACGGAGCAGGACGCTGCAGCTGCACTCCTGTTTGAATAAATGGGAGCTGAAAGGGCAGAGCGGCACAGGGCCGAGGGATCGCTCTAACTCTGAGGAAAAAGAGGCTCGGGTTCCCAGGGACACCGGATGAAGGGCCAAAGGCTCCTTCTCGCCGCGTATCTCTGGCTCCGCATCGGAAAAGTTTGTCCCCAGGCTCATTTTAATTCGTCAGAAGGTGGGCCTTCCATGACACTAAGCTTCGGTGATGCGATGCAGCTGGAGCGGCCGACAATGGTGACGCTAATGGCTTTCAAACTTCCCTTAAAGATGTGAAAATTGAGGAGGCTAAATAATTTACAGCAGAGCATATGCGGGGCCGTCACCCAGCATCCAGGAATCATCAGTCTGTGCGAGTGCGTGCGGCAGAAGTTCTGAGGGATGGGAGGAAACTCGGCTGATGGGAGGGGCCGCCTCACGAATCCTGGGGAACAGATGAGAGAATGCGATCCAGACGAGACGTTTGGTAAGAGGGACACGCACTCTAAAATTACTAAAGTTAAATTCTCAAGAGCCAATAATCAAACTTGGACATATTTCCACCTGACAGCACTGCTTTTTTCAGCTCTACACACTTTTGTTCTCATGGATCAGATCTCCGTGAGGCCAATAAGACTGCCAGAGCTCTGAGAATAATCTGGCATCTGTTGAAACACCTCTGAAGATCAAGAGTGGGACAAAATTATTGGGACACTCGGCCAGGCTTTTAGAGGTCTCTGTATTCGATTAATGCAAATTAAAGTCTTAATCAGAAACACAAACCCCTGGATAAACCTGACTACCTGAGATGTAAAGAGCAGCTGGATGACATATGTGCACTCATACTAGGTGACCTGCACCTAACACCACTGGGTTTGACCCCCCCCCCCCCTTCAAAAAAAATGTCCAGTGAATTGGAATAGAGTGATTGAGCAGGGGGGCACTTAAGTGTACCGTTCCCTGGGCTGCTTGATGAGATGGGTCCAGGCGTGGTTCCTTCAAAGTGAGCTGCTCATGGAGCTGAACATGAAGCAGGTCTGAGCCACAGCATGGAGGGATATTTAGGACATTTCAATCATAAACACCTTGATACCCCCGGGGAGCACATGGGGTGATGGTGTTCTGGGACACCCACATCGGGGTTAGCTATTGCACCTGCTGTTGAAGCAGCTGTCACCTCCCTGCTCAGGTATTTTTTCCTCCCACCATTATTGTGCAAACACCTCGTGAGGACACGCTGCTGCAGAAGCGCGGCCACTTAACCTCGTGCTCGGGGCCCCAGCAGGGTGTTCAGGGTCTCCTAATGGGGATCTGCACGGAGGGTGGGAGGAGGGAGGAAAGAGTGTCAGCAGATGCCAGAGTTTCAAGCCTGATGCCACAGCTGTCAGCACAGATGATGCCTCCGCCGTGAGTGCTCCTACACTGCCTCCGTGACCGAGGACGCTCTGATTCCTGGACATTGAGGCTCGATGTGGAGCCGTGTGCTCCGGGACCCCGGTGGGACAGGAAGCTGCAGCTGAGCACTTCAACTCAGGCAACTGCTGTATCTGAAATATGTTCCCCAGCAATCCATATCTATAAGGCAAAAACAGAAATGCAAGCAGTGTTCACTGAGGACGAGGCCCCATGTGTCACAAACACGGCTAAAAAGGGGGAAAGATTGTGCGGTGACAATTCTTCTCCGGCTGAGCAGAGCCGTGTTAAAGGAGCACCCTTTGTGGCAGCAGTGGTGATGGAGCAGAAGCAGACAGATGGAAGGAGATGGAAGTTTGTGGGCTCTGGAGTTCCATGCAGGCGGTCCGGGGTGCAGGGATTGTCACTGCACGGTGAATTATTTAAATGGAGAGCACGGAAAAGGGAATGGCGGCATCTGTCGCACATCCTTTTAAAGCCCCTCCAGCAGATGTGTTTACTCACCACCCGTACCAGCTAACTACTTAATGGGTCACCATCGGCAGCCAAGAGTTAATTAAGCAGGTCGTTTGCAAATGGCGGGCACGTAACATCAGTGTCAGCTCAGGTGCTATCAGGTGCGGCAGGCCTGTGACGTACGGAGTCAAGTTCCTCTTTTTACTGGCTGACAGACACCACACTGTGTTTGGCTGTCGTCAGGTCCGGAGAAAACGCCTGGACAAAAGCCAGCAGACGCTTTGAAATGCTCAGAAATGCCAACTTCTATCAAAGAGCGTGAGCTGCAACTTTACGCCAGGTTTGTGTGCAGTTCAACGCAGTGCCAGAGTAAATGAAACCTTCCCTTCTTCAAACCACCTTCCATTCTGTTACTTTATACTGAAATTAGGAGACAATGAATTGCCAGCTGTAATTATGATCTAATATTTTATTTCATGCAAAATGGCCAAAAAAAAAAAAAAAAAAAAGCTTTTCCAGCTTATAAAAGAATGACTTGGTTTTATATTAAAATCACTGAATTCTTACTTTCTGCTCTGGGAGCACATTTCTGTCATTTAACTGAGAGAAATGAGGATAAAATACCAATGAAAGCACGTCACAGTTCTATAGTGATGTAGAGTTCCTACATCTATGCCAGTATCCAAGGTAGAAGGTCTTTTCCACCCATATAAATTCTGATTCCACCTATAAACAGTACAAAATGCTGTGATGGAGTTTTTTCTGCATGCATCTGTACTGTACTGATGATTTATGCAGTGATGTATGGGAGTGCATGTAAATTATGCGAGTGTGCATTTCCGTGGTTTAGGCCACGGTTTCTCCTGAGATTAAAAACGACAACAGCGCTGCCATCAGCTGTGTCTGAAATAAAGCAATCCTGTTTGCACGAGCAGTTTGGATTTTAAAAAGGGGCGGATTAACGGAGGTGAGGCTCGGTGTAGTTACAGCGTCACAATCTGGTTTCGAGCTGGAAGGCCTTCAGGAGCCAGCGGCACTCACGATCATACATTTTTGATTGGATTGCAGTCGTTCCATCTATAATGCGATCATCTGTTGCGGTTCGGGATTATAAGAGATGCCGTTAAAATCAAACAATAGCAGCGCAGCCTGGAATAAACGCGTATTTGCACTGTTTTCACTGGCGTGTTTGTGGGCCGTGTGTATGCGCTGTTCTTCTGTACTGCATCTTTACACTAGAGTTTAACATACAGCTAATTTACAGACCGAGGAGCTGTTTATTTGCACAAAAAGATTTTTTAAAACTGAGCAGGAAAAAAAACAAAACAGGAAATATGCATGAAGAACTGAGGCGAATGGAGACTTCAGCGCTAGAGCCAGATGATAGATGTAAATAAAAATGAGAGTGGAAACAAACGGAGAGAGCAGAGCAGCACAGAAGAAAGAGAAGGGAAATAAATGTCTCTGATGTTCTCCTGATGTTAGTAACTTAACTATGATGGAGAACCTTCAGCACCTTCAGCTGGAACACAAACACGGACATTTAGCACACACCTTTTTTCTTTGCTTCACTGTAACAATTTATAGGACAACATATTGAATCTATTTAGACGGTTCCCATTTGTAGCTGCCAGTGCGATCCTGTCATTGAGACTTCACACGTCTCCTGTTGTCATCGTGCCAAGACGAAAACATAAATGCATCTATAGAAACATAAATGAGCCACATATATCATGTCATATGTTTCTGAGAACATGCTTCCTGAGGATACTGCTGCATTTCCCACACACACACTGAGCATTAACAAAAGTGAACTTTCTCAGCTCTAAATATTTCACGGGTTTATGGCAAAAAGGGAATTTACAGAAATATATATATATATATATATATATATATATATGGTGTTTTTAATGTCATTGTTAGCTTGAATAATATTAATTACCTTAATTAAATTAAAATCCAGTTCTCGCTGCCTGCAGTCAACCTCGCCATGCATCACACCTGCAGGTCTGTTTGCTGCACTGGGGCTCTACATGATTATAGTACATACAGGTACATCACAGGTCTCTGAGGGGTTTATCGCTATTCGATATTATGATGTCATCATTCTGCCTGGTGACCACCCACCAATCAGCTAAACTGACCCATTTGTAGTTTTTATGCACCTGAAGCATCAGAACATTTTCATTCCACCATCTTTAGAACAGCCGACGAATAAAGTAAACGAGACGTGAGAAACAGCACGTTACCAGTGCTGACGTTGCATAGCAACCAGAGGGCAACTTCCCTGTTGGCAACTGGCGCCTGATCGTTCATGCGCGAGCGCAAAGGAGTAAATTAATAACTGGGAATTCTGTTCGTGTGTCTGAAAGAAGAAATCGTTGCGGAATATCGGATTTTTAAAATCACCACATATCGGTATCAGTATCGGGTTCTAATAATCACAAACGGAAAACCGAATTTAATTAATTATGAAATTATGTGTGTTATTATTTAACTGACAAACACTAAAGCAGGAAGTTAAATCAGGCCGCGGCTCACTAATTATTTATCCTCAGTCATTAGGACTGATCCACATATTAAAATGGTGTTCAATAAAGAATATGCATAAAGTTATTTAAATCAGTTAAAAGAGAAAATCGTTACAAACAAATATGTTGCAATGAGATATGAATATTCATGTCCTGAAGATCAGGTTTTAATTCTAATATTACCACAGCCACAAGAATTCCCACTAAAATCATTATAATATCAGTAAAATTGATCTTTAGCTTCTTTTAATGTAAACTCTGTCTGACACAAACGTGAGCGTAAGGAGGAGAAAACGTATGACTGAACATGGTTGAGAATATTCTCATACATCTATTATGTTTAACATTATGTGTAAACCAGTGCCAGCATTAATACCAGCGTACCGTGACGGTTCATATGTGACAGATTAAACAATAAAGCTACTTACTGTCCGACTTCATAGAGCTTCGGGGCCGGACACAGCAAATAATCGTTACGCACGGCGCTCGGCTTGTGACCTGGAAAAAAGCAGAAATGTTATAAAGTCGGTGAGGACGGATCACATTTACTGCTCCGTATCTGTTTATGAGCTTTAGTGTTTCTTCACACTAACCAGCTCAGTAACAAAAACGAAGGGATCCTTCAGTACAACACAAAGTCAGCTGCACACAAATGTGTCCTGTCAGGAAGCACAAACCAGCACGAATCCGTTGCACCTGCTCAGGTGCAAATGAAATGGACTGTTTGGGGGAGGAGAAAAATGGAGGTTTCTCACCGACTTCCAGGGTGCACGAGAAGAACAAGAGTCTAAAGAGGGAAAGCAAATGAAAAGAGGAGGACCTCCAAAAACAGAGCGATTGTGCTTTCTTTAACCTCCTGACTGACTTCTCTCCAGTGTCCCTGCCACTCCTGCTACCTGCAGCCCGTTACGGTCGCACAGGCAGTCCGGCTCCTGCAGAACCACGCGCGCCGTCACAAGAAGGTCGGCTGTGTTTCCCAGTACAGTCTCAACAGTGTGGAGCAGGCACCAGGAGAGGGGCAGTTACATGAAGAGAGCTGGATGGGGCCTCAACCCAGCAACGCTCACGGTGGACCTGCTAGTCCTGCTGTTCTCCGACACATGCCAGTCAAAGTCCTCCATGACCACTGGCATTAGATTTGCTCTAAATTGGCTAAAAATCAGTGACATTGTCACATTGTTGCTTAACTCTATTATTTCTTTGGCGTTTAGGATAATAAGATATATCGTGTCCTATGTTTGGGATGTTCGGAGCAGCACGAGCACCAAAAAAATAAAAAAGCATAAAGAGATGGCAGATTATTGATAAAGGCCCGAACCATCCTCAGTCACGGGGGGGCACTCAGATTATTGCTGCTTTTCTGCAGAGGCTCCAAGCGGTTCGACGATGGAGAAGACTGAAGCATCTGTTTCACATATGTGCTGCGTTCCATAGCTGCCATCATACTTGTCCATAATTATAAGGTGCCCCACTGTTAAAAAGGTCTGGACTGAACACATGCAAAAGCCAGGAAGGGAATAAATAGCCCCAAGTGGGCGAATGTGAGACAGCCTAAACTGAGAAAGGACTAACAGGAAGACATCTGCTAATGGCCACTTCCTAAATCGGATGAATTTCTTTTTTAAAGGGAAAAAAATATGTTCCAAGTATTTTAGTCAAGTTGAAATGTTGAAAATCAAAAATAACTTGTCAAGGATGGAAGTGTTGTCATTGGCAGTCGCCGATCCCACAGATCCCACGGCCAAATGAGAGCTTTAAAAGATTGGCTCTAGGTGCCAAATCCCGTTTGCTTCCTAAAAAAAGGATTTCTTATCAGAACAGACTGCGAGCACAAAATAAGGAGTGCAGTGACCTACTGCACGGCGCCCCCTTCCTTCTGCTGAATGCAGACCATTCAGATGAGTGAGATAACACGTCCCGGCCACCCTCTGAAGATCTGACATCTCAGCAGGATGAAGGAGAGGATTTCCCAGCACGTGCAGTATTCCATGTCCATGCCACTGACATTACATCCATACAATACAACAAATCTCCCAGTAAATGAACATCTGACATGCTTTCATAGAGCGGAGCAGTGGAGAAAGAGGGTGGAGGGTCTGTTACTGTAAGTTAGCAAATTTGTGTCTCTGGGGAAACTTTAATCAGATGGAAGTGTGCCTATCTCAGGATGCAACGCACAAATACATTAGACACAATCTGCAGCTCGGTGCAGCTCGGTGCAGCTCGGTGCAGCTCGGTGCAGCTCGGTGCAGCTCGGTGCAGCCGCACCACTCACTGCTTTCTCTGCAAAGATCTGAGGTGATTTTAGTGGAAGAGCCCACAGTGCACGTTTGAAGGTTTGATTGCTCCGTTGTTCTATTACACATTTATGCAAATTAGGATATATTTGATAATACCTGTAAAATGAAAAATAACGATCCTGTATGTTTGTATCATTGGTCACTTTATTGCAACATTTCACCTGTAAAAGGAAGTTTTTGATCAAAATGACCACCATTTTTTTAAAAGGCGTTTTGTCCTCATGCCCTAAAGAAGAGGACCCTCATCTGCAGGAGCAGACAGCAGCCTTTCCAGTTTATTCCTGTCTATATTCGACAGCCTCTCCAGCATTTATCAAAATGGAGAAAAATTATTTTAGTCCTAAAATCAGGAAATTCTTTTTCTGATTTATGGAGGGAGAAAACTCTTTAAAACCCTCTGACTTTAGCCAGTGTTCACATTCCTGCTGACGTATGCAAACACAGATAATGCCTCACTTATATATTTCTGAATCCTTTAACAGGAAGTTTGGGAAATATTTTTATTGTGAAGAGCTCATTGATGGGTGATCTGTACAGCACAGCGCGTGGCGGACAGCCACATGACAGCGTCTTCATGAAGAAATAATAATTGTGCTATTTGTGGGCATGCACACTTCCTCTTTGTGACTCGGGACTTGCCTGGTTTAGTCCTTTTAAGAGCACAAACACAACTTAAAGTCATTCCACTGTGAACGTGTTTTTAAATCTTTATTCATGAGAGAATAACAGAACTGAGCAATGACCAGCTCAGTGATCACATCACTGCTGATCTGTGTATCTCATGATCATAGCTCATAATGTGGCTGCAGCACCGATTACATTACTGTCCCACATATTACAGCTACAGAGTGACACTTCAATACCTTCTATCCTTTCCTCATGTCCTTCGCACTACTGTGACCAACTTCCCAACACAACGATAGTCAGGTGTCGGGTCGGGTTTGTCGGGTGAGTCGGCTCAGGGTCAGGGTCAGGGTCAGGGTCAGGGTGGAACGCTGCTGCAGGTTTTAATCTGTTCAAATTGGAGCCCAATCGAATGGACGCGGCTGAACATCGTCCGTGCAAATATTGTGTATTTAAGAGCATCAATCAATAACTGCACAAACACCATTTCAGATTAACGGCCATCATCGGCAGCTAGAAACTCTGCAACATTTAAACATCTACTGTAGGTGGCTTATTGCGCACACCCCTGATTCACAGAGCAGGACAGGGTCAAAGAATTTTCTTACATTCTCGTTACTCAGCTGTTGTGAATGAGCATTTTCAGCTGTGAGTTTGGTGACATTAACAGACTCGCTGCGCGGTCCACATATACACACAGCTTTTAATCAGGCTTTTCTCAACTTACTGAAGGTTTGCTGGTCAACTATGAAGCTGCACATGACGCCTTCATTGCTGCGCCCGAAGGTGAAGCCGCTCCCTCTGAGGACAATATCAAAGGACTCTGTGGAACGCACAACACACAGGAGATAAAGTCAGAGGAGGAATTCAGGCTCAGTGTTTCTTCTGATGGCCTTTCATATAACTGTCCATTACCAACGCCTGCAAGCAGACTCGGTCTGAATGATGTCATAAGTTCATTGTGTAAAAGAAGAAGAAGAAGCTCCAGAAAGTTAAGATCTACTTACGATTAACACAGACACTGGAGGGCTCCACACTCATGATCTCTGTGCACGATCTCTTTAATATCTTGAGGATAAGGAGGGAGAATGAAATGGGTACATTACTGCTTGAGGGCTGGGAATAAATACATCAAGTCCCGGCCGTTATTGGCTCTGTCAAGTTTAGAAAACAGATTACGGTGCAACACCTGAGAGATGTCTTGCTCCTCATCTGGACCTGGAGGCTAAAGGAGAGCGCTGAATATCAGCGGTGAGGAGAACAGGAGGTAGAACAGCAGCTGTGTCAGCCTTTATGGGAAAATTATGCAAGACTATTACTGTTCCTCAGTTCGATTAAAAACCTCCGGGATCCTGCATTATCATATAAAGAGGCCCGTGTGAGCCCACTGTCACGGAGCCCCACTATCAGCGATGATTCAATAAATCAACAAAGGACAAACTATGCAAATCCCAGAACACAGTCAGTAAAAAGAAGCATATTAACTGCAATATAGGACACTCGAACCTTTCATTTGATGTTGGGTTAAACTTCAGTCGGAGGAGCGGAAGGCGGAAGTGTTTCCTGCAGCCTTATTAAATATGATGGTTTGATATGGAACTGTTAAAGGGTTGGAGATGACAGCTGGGAGGGGAAAGGATCTGCTGCTGTTCCTCTGTGCCACCGCTTTCCCGCTCTAATTACTTCCTTGGCAGTGCGATAGAGAAAAAAGGAAAATAAAACACAACTGACTGTTTGCCTCCCTGAGCTTAAAACAATGGGAGGAGCCCGGGAATCACACTGTTTTTCCATCCACTGAAATTTTCCACTTGAAAAAAAAATTCATTTACTTTTGCAGATACAGAAATTTTGCACTTTTCAAGAAATTTTGGTAAATTGAGTAATTTGTTTGGGTTAGAAGATCCACAAAGTAGATCCTGAGTGTTTTGGAGATATTAAAATATAAGCCTCTCCTTAGATTAGAGGCCTCCGTGTGCTTCAGCTCAAACAGCAGCTATTCATTTCTCTGGGATCTGGTGACAAACATTATTTACGGGCTGCAGAGGGAAAAGGAGGCAGCCGTCCAAATACCCAAAGTCATCCAAATATCTCAGCCAGTGTTGTAACTGGCGGCGGTTTCTGAAAGGATGAGGCTGGTTTAATCACTTTGTGGAAATAATTAAGTGGAAAGGTTCGCGTGGCAATGAACTTTCTGTCACGCGCATTATTTTGCAGCACGAGATAACAGTTAATGCTGCAGAGTCTGCTGGTTCAGTAGCCTAGGAAGTTCGTGATAACACTTCGATTTGGGGCTTTCCCAAAAGGCCTGCAGCTCAGACAACAAAGGGCCGGAGCAGGGAAAATAAATGAGGGTGCAGAAACTTTGCTGAGCTTTTTCTCCGAGTTTTGTCATGCCGGTCACAGAGGCGGGTGCATCCTGCAGCAAAAGGCTGCACAGATGATCTCAAATCCTCAGAATCCAACAGAGAAGCAAGAAGGCCAACTAGTCAGGAATCCAGTATTACTAATCAGAGAGGAATGCTCCCCGCTTCATTTGGATGCTGGAAGCGTCGCTGCACTCGGCTCCTCTGCTGAGGGGACTGCACTCGCTTTCTGATTCAGCCTTTGAGACGCTTTGGCAAAAGGCTGGAGTGCCACACAAAAATACACATGTGCCTTTAACATGAACAATGACCTTGTGAACAAAGCTCTGTTTCCCATACAATAAACAGATTAAAAGCATTAATCTTAGCCTCATTTTTAAATGGTCATGAGCTTCGTAGAGTGGACAACATTTTTGGACACGAGGACATCAGGATATTTTGCGGTTTCATCCACGACGATGATTTAACAACCATTACAGCTGTTTTTAACGAGCCGTGGCTGCATATGCATGAGCGAGCCTGCAGCTGCAGTGATATTTGGATTTAAAGTTGTACATATGTTTGATAAATTACAGTAAGTTTGCATGAAGCATCTCCATCTGATCTTTGTTCTGCTCGTGTGTTTTCAGATGGAAAGCAGCAGTTTTAGAGCGTCCTCGTTGTAAAGCAGCTCCATCTCTGCATCGAGCAGAAACAAGTCGCACCCTTTGGCTTTGTGTCCTTCCAGCTGCACGTCTGACAGCTCCATTTAGCTCCTCTTTGACTAAACACTGCTGGCCTTGTCAGCTCTGAGGCGCATGGAAGTCCAGCTCGGGTCAGAGTGCTCTGCAGGGCTCAGATTCATATAAAAATGTTGCCATACGAACCCCCACCTAAAAGCTGCAGCAAATGGAAAGTGTAACTAAGTGGCTGGCAGAGAATGAGGAGGCTGCATGGGAAACTTCATTAGAACAGACTCACTGATGACAGTATCGCACTGAGCGTGTGTGTTTGGTGCTTATGGCAGCTTTTATTCTGAAAAATCATCTAAAGAAAGAAGAATGGAGTGAAGCGCTGCTGCTGCTGCACCGCGACGTTTGACACAATAATAAAAACACGGCGTGATTTGGATGCCGAACGGACAGTGACGACTTGTTCCCGTCCCAGCGTGTAATTGGTGACCGAGTGGCTGAGACATTTCCCTCTTTGTCTGCACTTATTTCCACAGACTTTTTCCAAACAGCTTAGCAGGAAGTTCACCGAGGTTTTGCTCTAATTTGTGAGAAACTTCAGTGAAGCCAAAGGAAAGAACTGCATTCACTTGCTCAGCTAACACAGTGCACTATGTTAGCGGTGAACTCATTTCATAAATTAGGTCAAAGCCTCTAAAAGGTGACAAAGCGTCTGGATGCGTAGGAAGGAAACGAAGCTGCAAGCCGAAGCTTGTTAGTCCACTAACGGCTGCAAATTCACCTCACAAAGACACAAAAAGACACAGCAGGCGAACTTACAGAGTTGACGATGCCTTTGAGAGCGTGGAAGCCATCTTTGACAGGAAACACATGGTCTCTGGTGTCCGCAATTTCAGCAAGCTGTTGGTATCACGAAAGAATGGAGTAAACAGGGAGCAGCGCTGATTTAACACAGCTTTCTTCCATTTCTCCTTTCCTCTTTATGACTGAGCGCTGCTTTGCTTTCATATTATGGGCAGCAGGAGACAAACAGATGGCTTGACTGTGGCAAACACTTTGCTCAACTACAAAAAAAAAAAAAAAAAATTGCCACACAAACTGGGAGCAACATTGCCATTGTTTTTGACTTATTCTCATCGCAGGATGGTTACCAATGGTTACAAGGGACAGGCCACCATGTTGGAAGAGCGACAGTAAAAGTGCAGACGGCACCGAGCGTCGCTGACATTACAGGCGACCGTTCTCGACATCATTTTATTCATGAGCACAAACTGGAGCGAAGCTGTACGCTGTGGAGGCAAACAATGCAAACTATAAAAATAGTGTGAACGCCGTGACGGGCCAATAGCAGATTTCACAGCCAGCGTAAAAAAATGATGCTTCTACTCCACAAACGCTCACAGGAAGCTCTGATAGTTATTCTCCTCTGTGCGCTTCATATAATCTGGCCCGGCCACGTGGTATTCACACAACACCTCTGTTTCAAATGTAACAAATGTTACCAATCAGACAAGTCACTGCTCCAGCCTAGTAATATGTAACTGTTACTGTGCATGACTTTCTTTTACTGGTATTGTTTTGTTTTTGAGCAGACTTTTAGGATCGAGTATTTGTGCAAACGAATTAATCTCAAAGTTATTTTAAAGTTCAGGATTAGTTTCAATTTCCTCTCATTCATTAACGCTGTGAAAGATAAGCACATGTTAATCAGAGTGCATGAGTAGCCAAAAAAAAAAAAAAAAAAATGCAGCCGGGTTTTTTTGCACCCCCTGATTTCAACAATGAAAAGAGAAACATGCCAAACAATTAAAAATAAAAGCATAAATAGTAATAAATTATAATGGCAAACCAAAAATAATAAAAAACCTCACTGCCCTGTGAAGTCCACAATTCCATGCACAGTATTTTAGCTTATTATGGAAAAAATAATGACTTTAATAATAATAATAATAATAATAATAACGCCCGGTTCCTGATGAGGTCTGCTCTTCTGGTGTGAACTAAGTTTGAATCACAGCAGGCGTCACAAAAAGCAAGAAGCTGGAAACAAGAGTTTCTAAAGAAGCCGGTGTTTATGAATCCACATAAACTGTCTACACATGGAAGAAATGCAGGACTGCTGCTGCTGCTCACAGTGGAGGTCCTGCATAAAACATCCCGGGTGGGGCTGCAGCTACGGTGTGCTAAAATCTGTGTCTCCTATAATGAAAACAGTGAATAAAAACAGCAGAGACAGAAGAAGACCAAAGGAAGCCACTGCTCTGCAAACAAATACTGCAGCACCCCTCAAAGTGCAACAAGTGAGACTAAAGTGAGACGGGTTTCTGCACTCTGACACCAAAACCTCAGCTGTGAAGCACGGCGGAGGTAGCATCATGATTTGCTGCCTCCCTGTAGGCCTTGAAACGGAAACAATGAATTTACAGTTGAATCAAAAGAATTCAGGGGAGAATGTGAAGATGACGACCCGCGACCTCCAACTTAGAGGACAATCCAACAAATCAGTGACCCACAGTGCACGAGAGCGGCGGTCATGACCTTAACCCCACTGAAATGCTGCAGCATCAGCTGAAGGAGATGAAGACATCCCACAAACACAGATGGACTCAAACTGTTCTGTAAAGCATCAGCAGCTACAGGAAACAGTAACGATGAAGGCTGAGGAGCTCATAGCAATGACTACATTGTTACAGGGACTGACTCCTCAAAGCATTCAGAAACACAAAAAGCTGTGCGCATGTTATATCCCGGTGGTGTTTGCCTATAATAACAGATGAAGGTCAACAACATTGTAATGCAGAAATCCTGGAAATTTTCCTGCAGCTGCAATTCCAGAGTAAGCTTTAGGTCACGAAGCCTGCTCTCTGCTTTAAAGCTAATTATCATTAATATAATTTACAGGCGGTCAGAGTCTGACAGTGAGAACACGTTTAGGTGTAATATCACACAGGTAACAGCACTGATGTTGTTTACCTTTTCCTGACACTCTTCCAATGTGTCTTACACAAAAATCAGAACCACTGAGCACACATTCAGCAGCAGACTCGTGTTTAGATTAAGACTAAAGCCCTCTTACCTGCTGCTCATCAAAGTCTTTGATACCCACACAGTAAACACGAGCACCGTATTTCCTCGCTTCCTCAGCCTCAAGTTCACAAACACGTGTGGATGATGGGCAACAGGTTGGAACATACAGAGAGAGAGAAAGAAAAGCACAGCATGAATGCATGTGAACAGATCAATAAAATTAAATCAGTAAAAAAATGTAAAAGTTTTTAAATGGAAAATAGAGAGCATGATCTGTATTTCCTGTTGGTGTGAGATAAGCTGCGGTCAGAATAAAGCGTCACCTGCTTCACGGTCAGCTCATGAACATAAACTGCGAGCTTCCCGTCCGTCAGAGCCAGGATGATGCTCGAGGACTTGGTGGACTGCTGCTGTATCTGTTCTGAGGCCTGCGAGGTCAGAGCGATGCCAACATCTGATCAGGCTTCACAATCATCTCACACAATCCATTTTTTAGCATTTAAGAGAGGAAACGGACCTTTTTGATTCCCTCGTGCATGTACGTTTCACCTGCTGGTGTCACAGCGTGCAGAAGCCGCAGGCCTTCTTCGATCTTGTATCTAAAAATATACATAATATTAATAAATGCTTGGCAACTCACTCAGGTTGTCTCTGTGTTACCACAGGAAACATTTACTGATAATAATCAGTAGGTACTTTTCTGATAACTGCAGGCTTTTCCCTGCTGGAAACGCAGGAAGCCACATCAGTTACCTTCATTAGAACAGCAAACAGCAGGTGTGTAAAACATGATAACACTAAAACTGAAGTAAATGTAACAATATGGGACGACATCCAATCAGAACTGATTTAATTTTGTGGCAGGGCGGGACAAGTTAGGAAAACATCCAATCAAACACACAGTTGCACAAATTTGACCTAAACCCAGGAAGGCCGCACTAACCTGGTTCCTCCTGCTAGAACTAAATGATGTAGACAGTGTCAGCAGGGAGAAAGAGCAGAGCCGATGGATGGATACATTTCTCCTTTGACGTCGTGACAAACAAAACGATGTGACTCTCTCGGCTAAAAACACGACAAATCTTAAACGACATCTGTGAGCAGTCACTCAGATCTCCATGTAAAGGTAACATTTTAATGTCACGCAGGGTAAAGTGTTTGTCCCAGTTTAGCGTTTGTGTTGAGAGAAAATCAGCACACCGCGGTGGATCAGCCTTTCCTAATCTTAGTCCTGAACACTGTACCTTTCAGAGCGTCCTGCTGCAAAACGCTCGTATTATCTCAGCAAGGTGCTGTTAATGATCAGGTGTGTGGGAAGCAGGTGAAATGCTAATATTAATATTAATAATATTCCATAACTTTGTGTATAATGACAAAATCAAGGGAACTGAAGAAAAAGCATTTACATTTTACACCCTTTAAATTTTAGTCGACTAAA
>JAVDPK010001725.1:0-13554 GCA_034780415.1 Cichlasoma orientale | reverse complement strand
AATTTTAGTCGACTAAAACTAAAACTATTCAGATGACTAAATTATGACTAAAACTAAATCAAAATTAACACTGAAATCACTTTCAGCCCAATGTGGTAAGAATGAAATACAAAGTTACACCAAAATCATTTAATATTCATCAGAAGAATCTTTCCGGTTAAAATGCGGAATCAAGTCTTTAAATATTTCAGCATCTGTCCTCACGTTTCAGCTCACTGCACAGATGCTAAAGTGTAAATGCTAAATTCCCGTATTGAAACGTATCACCTCAAAGTGTAGTGCAGGTTTGGAGCACGCATGACGTTAGTAACATGGTCAGTTTGGTACCTGTCTCCAGTCAAAGGCAGCAGGACTTTGGCCTGGGCTGAGAAAACGATGAACGACACTCTCATTCTGGGACTGAGGACGAGAACAGAAGCCAGCAGGGATTCATGTTAAAGAACCAAACAGAAACAGCACTCAAAGTATCTCACATGGGTTCTTAAATGACAACAACAACAACATCCCTGCATTATATTTGTGTTATTGTCCATGAAATCAGGACTTCGGTCCCTCACTGTCTTTGTGAAATAAGCAAAAATGAAGTACTCGGGTTAGATGGGGCTGCGTCAGTGTGACTGACAGTGTTACATAAGTATGAGTTCGATTTACTGAAAGAGAATTAAAGATGCATTCATAATTAACCAAACAGAAGGGCTTCTTTTAATGTCAACTAATATTAGTGGATGACTTAAAGCAGCTTCTGTGGGACCGAGGAAGTGATTAAGAAGACAGGAAACACGTTGTGGCAATGAGTCACACATAAACACACACGCACACACAGGCTTGCACAAATATAGTATATATATTGTACCTGTGACTGTTTAAGGGTGTTAAATGACACACTGGACACGTTGGTGTGTGTTTGACCAAAGAGAGTGTGTTCACAGGACAGGCAGAGCTGCTGATACTCAGTATGTCAGATTACTGTGTGACACGCAGAGCTGCTTTCTGAGGAAACATGCAGCTTAAAGCGGTGAACATGCAGCAGCACAGGGACGAAGCCGGAGCATGCAGAGGAAGCTAAAACACGTCAGTGCAGTAAAAGCGATAAAGAGAAACAGAAAAAAGCCCTGCCGATATTCTGTGAAGGCTTTATTGAATATTATTGTAAGATGTGGTCTGTTTAACAGCCCATCGCAGCCCTCAGAGAGCGCCACTGAAAGGAGTCACGCCCTGCTGACGGGTACCTGCAGCTACTCTGGCTTTTAGTCACCAAATTTCATATTGGAGCCTCAGTAACAACATAGTTATACAACATTAATACTAAAACTAATGCAAAGCTTCAGTTCTGAAACACTGAAGAACTGAAATGATATAAACTCCATATCTTCATATATAAATATAAGACAGGCATGAAGCTAAGTTGGATTTGAAAATGTACTGAAGCTTTACAATTATTATTACATGATATAACTATGTTGTTACTGAGGCTCCGATATGAAATGCAGTGAAACTAAAAGCAGAGTAGCTGCAGGTACCCGTCAGCAGGGCGTGACTCCTTTCAGCGGCGCTCTCTGAAACTGATCACAGGGCTGTGATGGGCTGTCAGTTAAAAGGACCACATGTTACTGGACAGGCTTGTTTAAATACACTGAAGATAAAATATCTAAATCTAAAAATATTGATTACATGGGAGTGCGTTTAAGAAGAAGGGAAGAACAAAGACGAAATAAACACACGTTAAATTACAGTAAAGGAGTGCTGGGAAAATAGAGGTGCCAGCATGAAGCCGATACTCTACAGTTTAGCTCTGCTGTCATCGACTGTGTGATGGTGCCAAATATTACAAAACAATACTCTCTAAAAAACATACTAGCTTGCCGTTCATGTTTTTATCCTCAAAGGCATCAACAGCATTGGACTGCCCTGACAAAGAGCAGTACATCACTGTGCACTGATACAGTGTAACCATAAAGGTCACAGCAATCTGTCTATGCAGCTACACAGCCTGAGAACTGGTGTACAAGGTAACAAAGTAACATCATGCAGCCTTACATGAAATCACAGGGTGCTAAAAGTAACCAAAGCAAGGGTGCATGGACACAAATACTTAAGTATCAGTAAGCAATACTCAGACGAGTACTCGAGTACATGCACTCGGTTACTTCCCACCTCTGCCACAGACAGAAAGCACACGGATGCCATCCCACAGAGCGAGTTAAACTTCAGATAATTAAGTGTTTCCTTCAGAGATCCGAAGCCTTCGGAGCATAAGGAGAGGTGCTGATATTTCTCACCCACATGACACATGGCCCAGTCGCGATCCTCCCCCGCAAAAATAGCACAATCTTTAAGCCACACGGCCAGATTTGGCAGGGAGCAGTAGCAGCCGTATACATCCACATCCTGTCTGCAAGTTTCGGGAGTCATATGTGGACTAAAAACTAACCACACTCGAGCCTCGGATGAGGAATCGTGGGTGGTGACTTAACGTCGAACTTTAGGTTTTCAGTGGAGCTTAAGATGTTATGTGTTACCTCTTTAGCAGCAGCATTTTCTGTTTCTAAGAGCGACTTGGGATAAAGAAGCGCTTGATGCCAAGGACAAATCAGAGGGTGGTGTTGGGCTTTTTTCTTTGGGAGTGGTGGTGGTGGGGGGGGGTGATGAAGTAGTCCAGTTTGCTCCACATGGCGGAACAGAAGTGCTCTTGGTGAGCGAGCATTGTTTAGCAGATTGTCCTCATCGCCTTCCAGTGTTCTTTTGCTTTACTGTACATTGTCTGCCTGTCAGCCGTTCTGTGGTGGAAGCAGGGGATAAGTGTGGAGCCGGACCCCCCCTGGTGCAAATGGCCATTCTCACAGCCCAGAAGACTGCTCCTCTCTGCCACCCACTCCCACCTGGTGCCTTTGCTATTTTCTTCAACCAACCACTTCATTCTGGCTGGGTCGCTACCGTCTGTACTGTGCTGGCAGGCGCCGCTTGACTCAAACGTTATGCAAGCTCAACGCTTCGAGCCGCTTTCTGCGGTTTTGTCTTTTTAATGAATTATGAGGACGCTGCGGGTTTTGCACAATGATAGTTTGTAAAACAGGTGGAAAGTCATTTAAATCTGTGCACTGGCTGGAAATAATGGTGTGAGCTGTGGAGTGATGGACACTTATCCCATAAAACTGCCGCGCTGATGTCACACAGATGTAAAACAGACAAAGGGGGTTCTTCCATATCCCCGACTTATTCCTCTTTCTTTCAATGTCCTGCTATTCTTTTCCTGCGCAGTAATCTTCTGCTAACACTTTCCCCTATTTTGAAACACCAAAACACAAAAACTAATCATTTCTGAGACTCTTGTGCTTCATACTTGCCTCACAAACCGGTCCGTGAGGTTCTTCACAAAGGAATAGATCTCGAACCAGTCATTAGCAACGCTTCCAGACCTGAAAACAAGAAAACAACAGTCAGCTCACAGCTCATCGGTTGCAGCAGATTGTGTGCTGGGGAGTAAAATACTGTACAGTATTTGTGCTTTGTACCACAACCACAGTTGGACATTTAACACCAGCCACATGCTGGATAACTGTGCAAAGTCTGTGTACTATAGCAGCCACTTCAGCTGTTGGGCTGCCTGTCTACTAATGTAGTGAGCCAACAGAGCTGAAATCTAACAGGAAGTTCCTGGGCAGAGGTTGAGTGCCACTCGAGTTATTTCAGATTCATTTGTGCACTTTACAAACGTGGAATTTCTCCAGCATCTTACAGGCTCGTGTCTGCAGCCTGTCCCGAGCACACTGAAGAAGTCGTGGTGTCAGGTGTGAGTACTTCTTTGACTCATTAAAACTAATTAGGAGCTGGTAATTGCTGAAAAAGACACATAAATTTTCCAAGGACGAACCAGCGTTGGGTGGGTGTGGACCTATAGCCCTTGGCCCCTCTCACCCCTCGCTAAGTCGGTCTGACCACAATGAACACAGAGTGTAAAATGTGCCCTTGATGTAACGACAAAGAGGTAATTAAACCAATAATTACAATTCTATGTATGTACGGAGAACATAAAAGAAGAGTTTGACCATTAGGAGGCTCATCTTTCATGCCACCTCCTTCTCCTCCCTGCTGCCCAGAGACAAGGTCACGGCGAAGGAAACGGGCACGAACAGCTTCACTCTACTTTGACAACACCGATGCGTTTGCGTCTAATTAGAAGTTCTTTGTGGCTAAGCTTAGCTTTAACAGTTAAAAGCATGAGAATCAGCTCAGTGTGATGGCTCGTTTATGATCAGAAGTTCCCATCTCTGGTTTTAAAAACCTCTAATCAACAGTTTTCAAAGCTTGAATCTACTTATGTGCTCATAACAATCCCAAACAGCTGATTCTTCGTTATTAACATTTGGGTTTGTTATTGGAACCTGGTGCTAAAGATTCATTTACATATTTACCTTTAATTGCCCTCTGAGGAGGCTTTAAGTGAGCCGCACATCAGTCTCCGGGTTCACTAATCGATTATATAGCCAATAACCTCTCATTCAGCAGAACTTTGCCAGCGGGCATCAATAACCTCAATCAATAGAGCAAACAATGGATGAAACCATTATTTATAGCTGGTATAAATATTATGACAATACCTCCGCAACTAAGGAAATTCCTTCCTCAGTCTATGAAAAACAATGTTGCAATGCACTGTTTACGCTGCAGTTTCAGCAAAGTCATTACGCTGTAATAACCCATTAATATTAGTGGTCAGCAACACAGCCTCACAATTATATCACAATAGTCCAAGAAAATTTGCAACATTTCTGATATGGAAAACAAACGTTTCATCGCTGCTTGCAGGCAGCAACATTTATCAGTGAAGGGCATTTTTCCATGCTTCTTGTCCAGTACCATCACTGACGACACACTAAGTGTCACTGCATTGGCACAGCATGCCAAAGGCAGCAGCAGCACTGCAGTGCCACAGCAGTATATCCAGTGCCACAGTATAAAGCTAATGTAAGCAGTGTTGGTAATTTTAGGTATAAAATAACTGCTTAACAATAACTAAAGTAACTTTGAGATGTTGCATCTTGGGGCGACCGTTTCACCCTGAGTTCCACCATGAAACCAAATCAGTCGTTTCCATCCACCGCCGCTGCCGTACGCAGTGGAACCAGCGAGCGCTCCAGCGATGCCTGGTTCAGTCATTTCTTTACATTTGGGCTGCACGTCACCAGCTGCCGGCATCTCCTCCTTCATAGCCCGGTTGTTGCATCGAGTGGTGAAACAAGTTTGTTCTTTCCACCTTACAGATGATGTGATACGGCACAGCCGCAGTGGATATAGATCTTTACTTGGAAATCTGATGTACAGTGTTGAGCTCTCAGTCTGTTATTGTTCCATTTTAAAGAAACCATCTCAGAATGATTTAATAAGCTGCAAATACTTGCCTTTTATGCTCATAATTCTTTCAGGATAACACAGCTCCAGGCAGAGCATACTCCAATGGACTGGGTGCAGAAAAGAACCATTTCAAACAATGCTTGGTCTTCTTGGCTGCCTACTACTCTCGCTCTGTGACCTCAGTAAACACTTTCCTGATAGGCTCAGCTGCTAGTTTATGCAACATGAAGTTCACTTGTGACCTGCACTGGAGTCCAAAAGGAGGATAAAACAGGGTGTTTGTTACTGTGAGACGCACGCAGTGACCACCACACACTCATGACATCTGTCTGTAAGGCAGTGGCCGCTGCAGCAGACGTTTCTGCACAAACACACACTTTAACACTCCAGGCTTATCAGTTCCATCAGGTAATCCAACAGTCCAGCTATGCAAGCTGACCAGTAACAAACATGCATTTCACACATGCAAACATTTGTAAATCCAACTGAGAGCTTAATTAGCACATGTATACCAAAAAACAAAAAGCAGAGCAAACAGATCTGTGCACTCTGCCAAACTTGTGCCAACAATCTCGGTCATCATCCTGTAATTAAGAATTTAAACAAGGGCGGGGCAGTCGAAAATAAAAGGGTCAGGGGAGCAGCGCTTGAACTCAGTCCTGAGAGATGGCACGTTTCCAAGCCGTGGGACGACAGGATTAAGAACAGTAAACTCTTTAACACACCGGAGCTGCTGAACTACCTGAACGTGGCTGTGAAGCCTCTGCATGTGTGCTTTCTGAAGCAGCATTGTGCAAGCATGAGTGACACAGGAAGTATTGCAGTGCTGTTGAGCATCTGTTCAGAGCGGTTTCCGCAGGCTTTGTCGGTGCACCATAAGGTCGGTTTGATGGTATTGAAAGGGGAGTGTGTTAATCTGTGACCGTGTTAAAACTCTCACTAGTTGATCATGTCAGATAAAAAGGTTTAAAAGATTTAAGTAACAAGGATAACTTTCAGTCTTTTTAATCACCAAACTTTAATTAAAAGACATGCTCTGCTGTCAGGACAGATATCTGTTTCTACACATGTTGAAACAATGAAACAATGCAATAACAGTTGAGAAACCTCCATTCTTCCTATTCGTATCATTGAACAACACTACGCTGGCAGCATTTCCTGTGATGGTAACAATAAAAAAGAAAGCCATGACACGATGTGAGCAGCTCTGCTCCTGAAGACAGCAGCATGGTTAAAGTTCAGTTAGTGTCAGCTGCATGAAGCTACTTATTGGAGGTATAATGAGGTCATGGGAGCACGTGTGTGTGGTTGCATGAGGTTTGACACAGAACTCTCTATACCACATACCACCATCTAACCAAGCTACAGCCCTCAAGTATCACCCAACTGTGAGTCATCACAACCTGGGACTGAGTCTCGAGTTCATGCAGGTTGAACCTGATCTGGTGTGTGTGTGTGTGTGTGTGTGTGTGTGTGTGTGTGTGTGTGTGTGTGTGTGTGTGTGTGTGTGTGTGTGTGTTTTACAGCGTTAAAGAGAGGCCCTTTTCAAGTCATCTCCTGAACTCTCCAGAGAGCTGAACTGTAAACTGCCAATGCATCATAATCATCATGTGTCTGTTTTTAATCCATCCAAAGCTGCTGCAGCTGCAGAGCGACTGGAAGCTTCTGCAACTCCCTGCAAGGCAATCCCAGCTTGCAGTTCCAACTTTCAGCTGCTCTTCCCACTAAACCTGCACACTAAACCCAACTTAAGCTTCCTGGTTGCAGGATTATAGAAACCCAAAACACTTTGATGCAGCTAATGTAAAAATTAGTGAGCTTACTAATCTATTGTGTCATGCTGTGATTCATCTGATATATTAAACTGTTGTGCAATTTGCCTTACACAACTATAACTATGTACATTACCCTTAAGCTGCAGTTAGGCCTGACATATTAGTTATTGTGTGCATCCACTGTGACGCCAACGCAGTGAACGTGACATTTTATACTTCACTCAGCTTGCTGTGGTCTTCACCTAAAGGTGTCAAGAAAATAAAGACTGTTATACTGTTGGAGCAGCAAAAGAAGAAGTGATACTGAGGAAAGCTTTGTCACACTTTTCTGTGGAAAATTTAGTCCTTGAGGCTGTAAATTCCTGCCATGTGCTATCTGGGAATCGTATTGATGCTTTTTGGAGATATCAGTAGACCTGCACACAGACTCGTGCCTGCAGCTTACTCACTTTGAATATGAACTAGCCTCCACTTGTACAAAGACCACAAAGATTAGCCAGCCAAAACCAAATCCAAGTGCAGCGCGTGCCAGCAGTAATGTTATCACCTTTGATGCAGGCTGCCATGCATATTTCTTCTTTGTACTGCAAACTGTGCACATTTATTCAGACTTAAATCAAAGCAAACACTGGAAACTATCAGTAACTTGTAAATGCATTCAGTGATAAGGTCTTTGGCATTCACAGCTTGATGCAATCTAGCAAAACAACAGTGTGTTCGAAGCGCAGGGAAACTTCACAGGAGCAGACTCCATCCATCCGCTTGCACACATGTACTTCAGCAACAGTTAGAAATCCACTTTGAATCCCATCCAAACATCTTGAGCGCTGGCACCCAGAACCAACCAATGGAGGACATGTTACATTGGACCCATCAGTTTTTGTGACCCTAATTACCTAATTTAAAAAAACAACTCAGGAGCTGACAAGATCTTGAAAGGTAAGGTGCTGGTGCCCCATCACATCTGCAGCTCTAACAGCTGCCCTGCACAGGTTAAACACTGGTTTGTGCTGTGTTTAAACTTTTTACTCACACAGAAGTCACAATCCTACTGAATAGTTCAACCTTTTATGCTTGTACTTGTAATGTAACTACCTAAAATTAAAGTACTCACTACACAGAATCCCACATGCTATTATCAGATCATAATTATTGATTCTTTAATGAGGGGGAAATGATTTGAATGACATATTCTGCTGAGTAGATTTATCTACACCACCGTGACTCCATGCTGCAGTGGTTAACACATTTGCCTTACATGTGGAAGAACTGGTTTGAGGCCAGCGCAACCTCAGGCCGGTCATCAGTTAGTGCACTAGTGTCCCAAGCCTGGACAAATGGGATGATTGTGTCATGAAGGGCAAAACCAGGGCCAAATCTGACATGTGAATCCATGTGGTCCGCTGGGACATAAGGAAGCATCAGCTATTAGCAGATTTATACTGTAAAATATAAAGAATTCAAATAAATGGACCAAGTGCAGAGTCCTATATTTGCATTCAGAATAAAGTGGAGCAGCAGAAGAAGAAAGCAGCAGAAGAGAAAAATGTAAAGTTCATTAACACTGCACTTCAGTAAGATTAGTGAGTAAATATAATTACCCTGCACTGGCCCAATCTTCCTCTGCTCAGTGACACCAAGATTAACACTTTAGTCTGTAGGCAGTGGTGAGTTTAGAGCGGGTCAGTGCCAACACAAACTTGTTCAAAACCTACAAAAACACTCAATATGTTGCAAGTTTAAATTCCTGAGCGGGTCGCAGAAGACTTGGCCGCTCCAGCCAAACTCCCCCTCTCATCCCGGGGGTACATCAGCTCTTCCGCCTCCACGCGCAAATCAAGAGTTCATAACAACAAGTGGTTACATTTACACACATGATGGACTTTAGTGGAGGACGCTGAAAGTCCGCCACTAAAGCTCGCCCCTCTTTCCCCACTTTGACTTACTTGTCTAAAACAAAGTAGAGGTCGTACGCTCCGTGGCAGGACGTTTCTTCCGCCCAGCAAGACGAGGCAAACAAACCCAGGAGGAGCACAGCGAGCGCCGCACAAGTCCAGCGACTCTTTCCGTGAAGAAGTTGCTCCTCCGCGCCGAAACAACGTGACAACTTTGCTGGCATGTTTGTGAGGCAGAAAAACCACAGGGAAAAATCGGAACTTAAAGGCGCTTTCAGGCAGTGCGGAGAGCGTCCAGCGGTGTGAGCAGCTGCATGTCACAACCACCAACTTCACAGATTGATCCGCGAAATAAGGGAAATCACCGCAGCGACGTCACCGCTGCAGTTTCTACATCTTTCTGACTCCGCGTTCATACACGTCCACCAAAAAAGTCCAAGCTGGCCCACAGCGCACGCAGACCCGCCGCGGAACAAAAGCCAAAGCCCAGCTTTTAGCGAACTTCTCCCAGAAATGTGAGAAAAGTTTGGCTTCCTTCAAGTGCTGCTCAGAAAGTCGTACTGCTGAGCGCTGAGGGCGCCGCTTAGGTGCGGTAATAATCACTGGTTACAAAGTTACTGCAACACGAGTCGGACAACTTTGGAGCTTTTGCTTTGTTTCATAAATGTGCCGAATGGAACAAAGCTGTTGAAGGAAAAACGCTTAATAAGCACACAATACATATTTTATTAGGTGGGAAAGAACAGGACTGTTAATACGGGTTTACAGTAAATTGTAAAAAATTAGTCTCTTTGTATTTTTAATATGAAAATATAAAAATATCCCGTTTAAAAGTCCTAGTCTTTGTGAAGACCGTCCCATCAAATTACTGAGCATTTTACTGTAGCCTACAGTATGAACGCTGTGAGTTAATAACTGAAGGTGTTTTAATCTGTAAGTTCAGTTAATTAAATGGAAAATGTAAAAGATGTTACCATCAAAGGTAGACTCCAACATTTAGACCTGACAGGTCAAGTACATGACTTTGATCATCCCACTAAAATGCACTGTGCTGCTGGGAAACCGGTGCTGCCATTCATGTGGGTGTTACTTTTAGATGCACCACCACCAAACACACACCTGCCCACCTCCTCCCTCTGAAATGGCAGGTCCTGATGTCCATGGCCTCCAGACTACCATGTCTCATCTGATGAATCATCCACAGGATATGCTGGAACAAGCCAGATATAAGGAAGGCCCCCGGATCCTCTGATCCACTGTCAAAGTTCCTGAACCTACATATAATTAAAGGATGCTTTTAATGAAGTGGCTGATTGGTGCTCAACTAAACATATTCACCTCAGCGCTGTACTTAAGTGCAGCACTTAGATCACTCACAGTGGTGAACATCACGTCTCAGATAAATGTCACACTCATCAGGAAAACGATGCAAATCTGATTCACAACAACGCTGCTTGCCACAAATACGGTGCTGGGGATGAACGCGTCATCCATGTTTGGTTTGGTATCCTTTTCTCAACTTTGGACTCCAATTATTCTGACAGCACGTAAAGGCCTCATGAGCAACCAGTCCAGTCCAGTGCGCATGCACGCGATGGAAGCAGCTGTTTCTGATGCAGCGCTGGAGTTCCCATTGCACACACCCAACATCTGTATCACCTTATGAGTAGGGCTACATAATAATGATCACATAAGAAGAATAAACAGGGTTTGAAATGTTGTATAAAATACTTTTAAAAACAGCTGAGAAACATTTCAGGAAACTTGGAGTGCAGCCCGAGCTGGGCCACATTCACATTGACACTTGTCAATGAGGGAAAAATGCATTTCTGTTGCTCTTCAATCAAATGGTTCTCGTTAATATTTGGCCTGCAAACATCAAAGCGTTCTGTTGTAAAGGGAGATCTTTGAAACTAAAGGAAATGATGAAAAGATTTACATTTTCTGATTCTGATTGATTCAACTCTGGAATAAGCGCACATGCTCCAAAGGCATGAGAAAATGCATCTTTACCTTTTCTCATAATGTCACCATTTCCCCAAATTCTTGTGACATCTGATTTAAGAGGCTTTGGTTGGACCGTCAGCTTAGCTGCAGCACACTTCATTTCAAACTGTATGAACACGTGGCGCACAAAGAAGGCATCCAAAACTCTTTTTCCAATACAGAGAAAAGAGTCCCTCCAAGGGAAGCAGAAAGTCTGCTGGCTGCACAAGCACAGGAAGAGGCTGCAGATGTGAGGTCTGCCATGTGTGAAATACAAGATGTTTCACAAAAAGATACTGCACACGCGCGCTTTCTCAAGCTTTTATTGTAGCATTTGTTGCAATCACTGGGAGCAGGCAGTTTTTTTCATGCTATATATCTCCAGTAGTTCTCTTTGACTTTTCTATACAGTGCTATGAAAAAGTACCCCCCCCCACTCCATTTCTTATTTGTTCTTTGTGTATTTGTCACAATTACATGTTTCAGATCACCAGACAAACTTTAATATTACACTAAAATAACCTGAGTAAATGTGATAGAAGTTATCCAAACCCGCCTGGCCTGTGAGGAAGTGACTAACTGCTTGTGCCGCTCTCGGCAGCGAGCACTGCAGTCAAGCGTTTGTGATAACTGGCAGTGAGCGCTTCACATCACCGAGGAGTTGTGGTCCGCTCTTCTTTGCAGAACATTGGAGGGTTTTCCAGCATAAGCAGCCTGTTTGAGGTCAGGCCAAAGCATCTCAGTCTGATTTAAATCCAGACTCTGACTGTTTTAGAGGTGGACTTGTTGGTGAGTTTTGAATCATTGCTCTGCTGCATAACCCAAGAGAGCTTCAGGGCAGGAACTGATGGGCGGACGTTCTCCTTCAGGTTCTTCTGGTAGAGCAGAATTCATGGTTCCCTCAACGACAGCAAAGCAGCCTCAGACCATCACACTACCACCACCATGTTTGACCGCTGGTGCGAGGTTCTGTTAGTTTATGCAGACGGGACTCAAACCTTCCAGAAAGTTCAGCTTCTGTCTCGTTGGTCCACAGAATATTTTCCCAGAAGTCTCGGGGTCATCCAGATGTTTGTCGGCAGATGTGAGACGAGCCTTTTTGTTCTTGTTGGTCAGCAGTGGTTTTCTCCGTGGAGCTCTCCCATGGAGGCCATTTTTGCCCAGTCTCTTTGTTACTGTTGAATCATGAACTCTGACCTTAGCTGAGCCGAGTGAGGCCTGCAGTTCTTTAGATGTTGTTCTGGGTTCTTCTGGGACCTCCTGGATGAGTCATAAGCTTGCTTCACTTTGTCAATCAGGATCTATTTAAGTGACTTTTTGATTCAGCAGGTGTGGCAGTGAAATCAAAGTCAGCTTTCCAAAAATGTGGTTAATTTAAATGGTATCATCATTTAAAAAGTGTATTTTGTATTTGCTCAGGTTATCTGTGTCTAATATGAGAATAATGCCAAGAAAGAAAAAAGGCCTCAGGAAGGGGACAAACACGAGGAGCTGGCCATTTGTGTTCATGTACATTTTCAGTGATTCCAACAACTGACTTGCAGCTGATGGCATGAATTAGCTCTTTGGGAATTCCCTGTTTGATTTGAAATTAAATTTGCCGTTCCAGAGCGACGGCGGCCTCCATCATCAGCATTGATGGCTCATTGTGCAGTTTTAAATCCCCAAACCTGGATGACTTAGTGCATTGCTCTACACAGTGGGAGATGAGCCCCCCCCCCCCCCCAATTCTGGCAGCGTACCACGGAGCTGTATGCATAAAACAAAAGCCCTCCTCCACCCACCGAGCCGCACAGCACCATTTAACCAAATGCAATATGAACATGTGGCCAGGGAGCATTCCAAAAGCAAGTCTTCAAGGGAAAACCGAGAGAGATAATGCAAATGTTTTCACAGTTGTATCTGTTGACTCTAGATGAGTAATTAAGTTTCATAACTCCTGTGTATCTCAATAACTTCCCCCTCAGGTTGCATCCAATGCCAGTTATACGTTTCCTCAGGTGGTGTTTTACACAACATGCAGGAAATTCCAGGTTTGATTTTACGCGATGAGTCGTGCCTTTTGTTTGAACAAGGTACGTGTAGCTGCCTCTGCAGTAGACGTGTCTTCAGGATATGAAATTAATGCCCCAGCTGCTGTTGAGCTCCTCCTGCTTTACCTGCATCAGCTACAACAAATGTTCCAAATAAAGGTAGATTATATACTTACTGCAATTTCTGCTTTTCAAAGGAGCTCCCAGTAGCACTGAAAGCACGTATTGTAGCCCATATAATGCTGATGCTATAATGCTGCTCCTGAGGAAATCCAATTATATTTTAATTTTGCAGAAGTGTGGCAAAGTCGGTGCTTTCCAAGTCAGAATCAAGTCTCAGATCTTATCCAAGTCAAACCCCAACTCCTGAAATCATTGACTTAGTCTGTGTATTAATGTGGAAACGCTGAAGTCACTGAGTTCAGGTGTTCCAGTTTCTTCCACAGGTGTATAAACCAAGCACCTCGGCATGCAGACTGCTTCTACCAACATCAGTGAAAGAATGGGTCGCTC
>JAVDPK010001724.1:0-15229 GCA_034780415.1 Cichlasoma orientale | reverse complement strand
GAAACCCATTGGTGATGGGTTTAAACTGCTACCGTATATCGTCGTCCTCAGCGCATATTCTCTACCTGTCTGTCTTGTTCTTGTGCTTCCTGCTACAGCGCCCTTTGGCGACCGAAAAAATCTATAGATTAGCCGCATCATATTATAAGCTGCAGGCTTCGAAGCGCGTGAAAAAAGTAGCGGCTTATAGTCCGGAATTTACGGTAAACTGTTGTCTTTGTGGTGACTGATTGCAGTGCATATGCCACTCCTGAATTCCTCATGCAGTACCACAGTTCCTCTCTCAGTTCCTATCATCCGCTTTCCTAGATCCACAAAGGCCCAGCCTTTTATATTTGATTTATATTTTGGCTTCATGACCTTGTTAATCACTTCATTGACTGGGAAAGATTGCCGAGTACACCACACCCAGCTGAATTCGAAGCCTCCTGTGGTTCTGTGTTGACAGGATGCTAAGTCGTGTTGCTTATAGGTTTTTTTTTTTTGCTTGTTTGTCTGTCTTCAAAGGATGTGTATGATAAACTGGACTACCTGAGCTCCCTCGGGAAGACCCAGATTGCAGCCGTCCAGAGGGATGCAGACATCGGTGTCGCCGAGGCAGAGAGGGATGCTGGGATACGGGTAAAGAAAATCTGGCAGGTTTGAAGTGGCTTCTGTTGTGCACAAAGACCAGCTGATCACAGCTCTATTTCTTTATCGGCTCCTTAGGAAGCAGAATGCAAGAAGGAGATGATGGATGTTAAATTCCAGGCTGACACCAAGATGGCCGACTCCAAACGAGAGCTGGAGTTGCAGAAAGCTTCGTTCAACCAAGAAGTCAATGCAAGGGTTGGTACCTGAGTTTTCAGTTCGAACTGAAAAGTTCAGTTCAAAAATCTTTGGTATTAATGACACTGGCAGGTGGCACAGCTTTAGCCTTGCTTTTGACTGATGCATATAAATACCAGTCTGTGTGAAACCACTGCTCTGCAAACAGTTTACCTGAAATCTTCAGTTAGAATGATCAGAAGAACACATGAAATAATCAATTAAAATGAACAAAAACCAGTTTACAGTTTCTTTGTGCTGATGTCTTCAGAAAGCAGAGGCCCAGCTGGCGTACGAGCTGCAGGCTGCCAAAGAGCAGCAGAAGATCCGGCTGGAGGAGATTGAGATCGAAGTGGTGCAGAGGAAGAAAGAGATCACCATTGAGGAGAAGGAGATTGACCGGACAGACAAAGAGCTCATCGCCACTGTGAAGAGGCCTGCTGAGGCTGAGGCCTATAAAATGAAGCAGCTGGCTGAGGGGGAGAAGTGAGTAAAAAGGCATTTAGTCAGATTTAGGAGATTTTGAAATGAAAATGAGTAGAAATTCCAAGATCTGAGAAAACTAAGCTGGTTTAGTTTAGTTTTTTAGACATCATGCAGTGCCTGGATGGATGGATGGATGGATGGATGGATGGATGGATAATCCCCACAGTATCCTGCAAAACAAACGCCTGGAAGGTTTGGATTTAGGAAACTAGCATGGTTATATTTAAAAAAATAGAATCCATATTTCCAGGTTAAAAACTTGTAATTCAAAAAGTAGGCCATGAGTGTTTTTCTTCAGTCAGGTGTTTCCTCAGTGAAGTGTCTCACATAATTCCCAGGAGCGCCGTAGGAAAAGGTCTGTGTATGGTTGCAGTGAATAGCTGATATTCCTGTGCTTCTACCTGTGGTACCTGTGCAGGGCTTTGAAGCAGATGACGTCCTACTATGTGCTTTATGTGAGAAAGGAAAACCATAGCAAATTTCCCAAGATTGTGAAATTATCCCAAATGTGTGTGTGTGTGAAGACAGTTTAACACACGAACCGTCACTGAGCGGCATGTTGTGTTAAAAAGCTGCACTCCTCCACACTCAGGAAGTGTTTTTGATAACAGCAAAGAGGAGTTCTTTTATTGAGTCTGTGTTTCCCTTCTGCAGACTGAAGAAAGTGCTGATTGCCCAGGCCGAGGCAGAGAAGATCAAAAAGATCGGTGAGGCGGAGGCTTCCTCGATCAAAGCGGTGGGAAAGGCGGAGGCTGAGAAGATGAGGCTGAAGGCTGAGGCCTACGAGCAGTACGGAGAGGCAGCTAAGACCGCTCTGGTCCTCGAGGCCCTGCCTAAGGTAACACACACACAGGCGTTCATACAACTCCTCAAACAAAGTTGTGTAATTCGTTGTGTAATATGCATAAACCTGGCGCTGGGCGATGCTTGGTTTCTTACACCAGGCATCACAAGAACAGCAAGAACAGGAGCATGCTAGCTGCTGTTTCTGTAAATTATGCACCTTGACTTGATTCCTCAGGGTGAGACTGTCAGTGCTGAGATCTACTATAAGGTCTGAGATTCAGATTCAGCAGAAACAACCTGAACAGGTGCCATGCTCACCACCTGTCAGATTTTCCTTCCACTTCCTCAAAATGTAATTCAAGATCCAGCACACAGCGCGGAGGCACACGTAGATTCCCTAAACCTGATGATCTCGCCTTGTCAGACAGCCACGAGCCTAACATCTCAGGACAGTTGGCTTAGCTAAAGTCTGGAAGTGGCTGTGACTAATTTAAAAAAAACTGCCTACCAGCTGATTTAAGTTTAGTGAGAGAGCTTTGATTGAGGACCTGGAAAAGTGTCGTTTAGGACTGTCATGGTTTATTTTACACGTTTTTCCAGGTAGAAACTTTCACCAGAGGAAAGTATTTTTCTTTAAAACCCCAGATCTTTATTATTTCCTTTTAACAATGTTTTTGCAGATTGCTTCCAAAGTGGCAGCGCCCTTAGCCAAGACGAATGAAATCGTCATTCTTAGTGGGGAGGGCAGCCGCGTGACGGGCGAGGTGAACCGGCTTTTGGCTGAACTTCCCGTGTCTGTCAATGCGCTCACTGGAGTGGATTTGTCGAAGGTAACGTCTTTACATTTTATGTCTAACACTACTGAGATGTGTTCATATGAACCTTTTTGAATCAGCACTTATTAAAGGCAGTTTCATAAAGTTGGGAGATATATGGTCACGATGAAAGTCTCATCTTAGCGTGGATGTAACGTAGAAACAGCCGTGTGGGATTTAAGCCTTTGGTTTCCAGGATCAGCCTAAAGGACGCTGAAACCAGCGGTCTGCACTTCAGTGAAGAACAGCAGGCTGAATGATGCCTTCTTTTCTTTGACAGATCCCTCTGCTGCAGAAGGTGACCAGCTCCTAAGCCTGAGAACCGAAGACTACACATGATTCCAGTCTCTGTATGCACTCTCATAGACTGCCTTTACTACACTTGAAGATTTTTGTTGTTTTATACGTATACTCTGTATACCAAGTGAATTTTGGAAACCTCTGGTGCCTTACTTTATACAGGACCAGAAAATCTGCATGCACTGCTGCTCATTCAAAGATTTATTTTCTGTTTAAAACTTGAATATTTTGTGATTTATTTTTATTTGATGTGTTTGAATTGTATTTATTGGCTGGCTTGTATAAAACATAAGTGAACAAGAGCGCTGATATTAGACTGAAGGATGAAGCAGGTTCTGTTTGTTATTTATTATATCATAACACCTACTCTTTGGTAATTATACACTGAGGCCAGTTTGTACACTCTGTGTGTTTCAGGCCTTTTGTTAAGTTACATACCTCTTTCTTGTGAGCCATCTGTATCCCTGGTTAATCTCAGTCTTTTTCCTGTGTGTGCTACATGTTGTAATTTTTACCAAACACTGTTTTGTGTCTCAAAAGTTGAGACAAAGGTGCTCTCAGTCTAAAAAAAAAAGAAGCCACCTTGAATTGTTCAAATCTCCACCTTCGACCTGTTTTTGTTTCCCTCTGAATGAAGTTTTATTCTCCACGAACTGTTGATATCAAGCATGACACATTTTACTGTCATTTATACACTGACATGGAAACGGGTAGCAAATCCTTCTGCTAATGTGGTTAGCTTGTAATATGTGTGTGACCTTTTATTTATTTATTTATTTATTTATTTATTTATTTATTTATATATATGTGTTTTAATGTAAAATGTAGCTCCTGATCTTGGCCTTGATTAAAAGTAGAAATGAAAGAGGGAAAATAACCGGCTCCGAGAATGGAAAATGTTTATGTTGTGAAAATATTAGATTTAGGAAACGAAAGGCCAAACAGTGATGCCAAATAGAAACAGGCTGGCTTTGTGCATCTGACACGATCTTTATTTGACACTACAGTTACTTATAGATGCTCAGCCATGTTCAACTGTGTGTCAACAAACCAAACTTCACCTTTTAGAGATGCTCTTTTCTGTTTGTACATATCTGCAGTGATTAGTTTTCTTAACTGTGGCATCAGATATACAGTGATGTTTTAGCGGGGTGCTTATCAAACTTATCATAAATGATGTTATATCTATTAGAAATGATTGCTGTCTGTAATTGTCACAGAGCTTCTTTGTTTTGAGGCGTAAATCCGCTGCTGCAGCTCACAGAAGCCGTCCGTGTGAACGGTTTGGCACCTACAGCATGTTTCCATCCACTCATGCTTCCAAAAGACCAGAGTGAGACCTGGCAGGGATGCTTAGTTTGAGTAGTTATGTGTATGGATGATGATACAGTCTGGGAGAATTTAAAGAAGACTGTTATTAATGTTGTTGATGCTTTTTATTTTGTCCGTCTCTCATTTTCACGTTCTTCATACTTTGTGTCTCAAATGGTCATAAGTTCCCGTGTGCTCCTGCTGCATGTCATTCATCTGTATGCAATAGAGTCTGCTCACTCTCAAATTATTGTCATTCTAATAAATCAAACTGCCATGATTTATTTCTTTTTTATTTTCTGTCCTTTAAATTGAAGTGTAAATATGTGGGAGGTGGGAGTTAAAGATTTCGCAGGCTGGGGCCTCTGCCAGGTGTTCCCAGCATACGTTTAGGTGCGCCGGGTCTGTCCGGCATCCTCCCCCGCCACCCGATCCAACTCACCACCAGGTGGTGATCAGTTGACAGCTCAGCTCCTCTCTTCACCCGAGTGTCCAGAACATACGGCAGCAGATCTGATGATACGATTACAAAATTGATCATCGAACTGCGACCTAGGGTGTCCTGGTGACACGTGCACTTATGGACATCCTTATGTTCAAACATGGTGTTCGTTATGGACAAACTGGTTTGCACAGAAGCAGGGCAGGCCGATCCTCCCGATCACACCTCTCGAGTCTCATTGTCATTGCCTACATGACCGTTGAAGTCTCCCAGTAGAACAAGTAGAGTCACCAGATGGAGCATCCCACCCAGCGACTCCACGAAGGCTGGGTACTCTGAACTGTCATTTGACAGTCAGTACTCATTCCCTGGTCCAAAGGCACAGGGAAGCAACCCCCTCATCCACCAATCAAAACTTCAACATACAGGAGGCAAGCCGAGGGGATACAAGGATGCCCACCCCGGCTCGCCACCTCTCACCGAGGGCTACTCCAGACTGGTTCCAGAGCCCAGGCCATGCATTGAGGTGAGCCTGACTATATCTAGCTGGTATCCCTCAACCTCAAGCACTAGTTCAGGCTCCATCCCCACCAGAGAGGTGACATTCCATGGCCTGATAGCCGGCAATACATCCGCCAGGGCCTCCGCGCTTGGCCGTCGCCTGACACACTGGCACTCACCCATCACTGGGAGTGAGGTCACTGAGGTAGTTAAACAACTCCTTGGTGGCAGAGTCCCCAGGGTGGATGAGACTCACCCCAAGTTCCTGAAGGCTCTGAATGTTGCAGCGTGGAGGTGGTGGTTCCCATCTTCAAGAAGGGAGACCGGAGGGTGTGCTCCAACTACAGAGGGAACACACTCCTCTGCCTCCCCGAGAAGGTCTATGCCAGGGTGCTGGAAAGAAGAATTTGTCCAGATTCAGGAGGAACAATGCGTTTTTCATCCTGGTCACAGAATGCTGGACCAGCTCTTTGTCCCCTTGAGGATATTTGACTGTACATGGGAGTTTGCTCATCCAGTCTACATGTGTTTTATGGAGTTGTAGAAGTCCGGAAGTCTGGGGTCTTTCTGTGTGGAGTCCAAAGACATGAATGGGTTAGGTTAATTGGTGATTTTAAATTAGCCATAGGTGTGTGTGACTGGATGGATGCTGCTCTGCCAGACACATGTATTATAGTTATTGCTTGCGGTACGAAGAGGTTGAACATTATCAACATCCCAGCTTTTGTCAGAGTTTGTGAGAAGGTGTAAACTCAAATCTACCTCAGTCATTTTATTTTTTCCAATCATCAGAGTAATTATACAGAAGTTTTGTAATTTTCATCAGCTTTATTTTGTTTTTGTTTGTTTATAAACTCAGTTTAGGTTTAGTTAGTTTCCAGAGTGGAGCTGCTTTTTTCAGTTTTTATTACTTTCAGGGTGAACTTTTAATTTGTTCTTATAATATTAGTGGTGCCATTATTGTATTAATGTGCTGAATCTTATACAGGCTTGGCACACAGTCATCCCAGCTGAGTTAATCATCTGTATCTGTCTCCTCAGTCTGCTTGTGCTGGAAAATTTGACCAGGCTGATAAAACTAAAACATTTACTCAACATTTTAATTTTGTTACAATACAGTTTGTTAGTTGTTGTTTTTTTTTTTTTTTAAGTCACTATAACCTAATTTAATTTTGAACACCTTTCCTGACCTGCACCTAAACATAAGGCTGACATGAACAGAGTAACCGGACTTAATAAAGTTTATATGATCTATTTACGAAAAAACGATGTTCTTGAGCTTTAATAACGTCTCGTCTGTGGGGGATTATTGGACAGGCGTTCGCTGACGATGCCTTAAATGCAGAAACGGGGTCCTGTCTGTCTGCGCATGTCCGACAGATGCTGCTTTAGCAGACAGCAGCACGAAGAACTGACCCGCTGATTGCAACCTTTATCAACGTTATGTCGCCACAAAATGAAGTTTCCTTGCTCAGAAACTCCTGAGGAGTAAGTATCGTTCTCATTAGCGCGGGTCGTGGCGGCGCTTTGCGTCACTGAGGAGCTAAAGTTGGCTAACCAGCTGGCCTGGTCACAATAAGCACAAAGGGGCTCCTTATTTATTATGGTGCTTGACTCGAGGTAACCCTTTGAACGATTGAACGTCACAGTTTTTTGAAGATGTCTGATTCTGCGTGGGGTTTACGCAGTCTTTGGTCACTGGAAGCGTCCGGCTTCGGTCAGCAGACGGCTACAGGCGCTAAGCTAGCTGTTTGAAACTGCAGCAGATTGGTAGACAGATGGCTAATGTTACCTAGCTGCAGACCGGCTGTCAGAAAGTTCACTCTCCTGCTATAAGACCACCCTAAGAGTGCGGGTCAACCATAGGACGAAGGATTTAGCTGGTGTGGCCTGTGTTTGAAAGGTTCGGTCTGATTTTACTCGCCCCTTTCCTCCCTCCACAAGGTAAAAAGGTGCATACAGCCAGCACTGAAGCATCGATTTGTAGCCAAATGCTTTTTAATTAAGATTAAATAGAAACGCGGTGTCTATGTGATCAAACACTATTTCTCAGCAGTAGACTTGAAAGCTCTGGGAGAATGTGCCAAAATAAATGTGCCTCTATAGTAGAAGGGATGGTATTGATAAGATTTATTGATTCCTGATTGAAAGTAAGTTTTCACTGGTTCAGTATAACAGACACTTTATGTTCTAAATCTGAATACAGAATAGAAATAGTAGAAAATAGACTTTGGTGTGACTGTGACGCTGGAGGCCAACTGCTCTTAAGGATAGTTTCTAACTGGTTCATCATTCCCATCCCTCAGCCTTATTCATCTGAACAGTGGAAGTGAACTCATGATGAATCATAAACTGCAAATGGAGGATGATTCGGCAGTTACTTACGAGATTCCTTCCTCTTCCCAGGAGCTGGGAAAGGAATTCTGCAGTAGTGCTGAAACAAATGGTTATTTTTGCAGTCCATTAATCTAACACCCATTTTCTTGATTGTTGGCCCATTAGAACTCACTAGAAATATTATAATGTGAGGGCAGAGGTTTCAGTGACACATGCAGTACTGTGGAAAAGGCTTGAGACATCCTTCTGATTCTTTCCATCTTATTTATTGAAATGTGCATAAAAACATACAGTACATAAGGAAAACCAGAGTTTGTAGGTTCTGAGGAGCTTGAATGTCAGCACTTGGTGTGATCTTCTTTATCCTTCAGCTCAGTCTGAACTCTCTGAGGAGCTTCCTGTACTTTCTTTAAGCAGTCTGTAGGAACAGTTCTCCAGGCTTCTTGAAGAACATTCAAAGCTCTTCTTTGGATGGTTCTCCCTATGGTTCGGTTCTGTCAGGATGATCCCACGCTACTTCAGTAATGCTGAGGTCCGGGCTCTGAGGAGGCTGAGCCACGACTGATCATGTTCACCTGTGTTTTTATATCAGGTGCTTTTACTGCATTAGCAGTATGTTGGTGATTGTCATGCTGGAAAATGAAGCTGTTGCCAATCAAACACTTTTTACATGGTATTGTAAGGTGGATCCAAATCCGTTGGTACTTTTCTGTGTTCATAATTTCATCAATTTTAACGAGATCTCCAACACTTCTGGCTGAACTGCAGCCCGAACCATGACAGAGCCTCCACCACGTTTGGCTGCAGACTATGATGCATATATATGAGACTATGATGTCTCTGCTGACCTCCTCCATACATGCTGATGATGATTTGATCCAAAACTTTCCCATTTGGATTCATCGCTCCATCAGACTTGTTACCACAGACTTTTTTTTGCAGTCCAGTTCTTGTATAATGTGCAGCATTTCCTCTTCATTGAGACCATTTCTGACCAGGGTTCAATGAACAGCAGACGGATCTACTGAAGGCCAAATGCACCTCCCAGGTCCCGTGTCCGGTCTTTGCTGGACCTTTTTCGTAAGGACAGGACTTTCAGATACTCTAGATGGGTTGTTGTTGTTTGTTGTTGTTGTTGTTTTCCCACTTTGTTTGTCCTCCTCTTGTCCAGTTTTCTTCATTCCTCAGCTGCACAGCATGCCACGTTTTTGGCTTGTTTCTTTGGAAATCACTTTGTTGGTGCAAAAATTAAATGTTATGCCTGTGAAGCTGTGCTGTTTGAATGATTAATAGGTCAGTGTTGAAAACATTGTTCTGAATGGCAGGTAGTAGGACTGGGCTGAAAATGGTGGGACAAGCTGCCAGAAAGCCTGAAGAACTGTGTGTGTGTGTGTGTGTGTGTGTGTGTGTGCGTGCGCAGCAGGTATAACTGACAGACGAGAGTGGGGGGAAATCACAGGGAAATTTAAGGTATTACTGACTTAGTTGTATTAAATGTTTGTATCACAGAACGTGAATGAATAATTTTAATGGGGCAAACAAAATATCATAACTGACACTTTGCATTTCATTAAATATTTCTTATGGTTAAGGAGGAATGAAAAAATGGCATGTCTTGGTTTTCCTTAATCAGAACACAGTTACTGATTTGTATTTAATTTTTTTTATTGATTGCCGGTTCACGACCTCTGTATTGGCTGTATTGTGACGCAGAACTTATAATGAATCAAAAGATCTAGATTGTGTTGCAGCAGGTATTGAGCATGGCTCTTGGCTCTTCTAAATGAATCCCTTTAATTTTCTGTTAAAACCTCCTGAGTTTGAGAGCGAGCGCTGGCTGGCCTCCGGTCTGCCATCACTCTGCAACTATGTGCTGCTTTGTTCATCTCCCTCTCAGCTCCTTGCTGCCTGCAGCGTGAACACAGCAAGCTTTTACAGAGCCATGACTTCTTTATTACATGCTGCCATTTGCAAAAGGTCAAACTGAACTGTGAAAATCAGTGATACCAAAGTCATTTCACGCCAGCGTAAGTGTGTGTGTTACAGCTGACGTTCACCTGCTCTGTTTGTCCCCAGTATGGTGAGGAAAAGGTGTCCTGTGCTGCATTAGTTGAAGAGTGACATGCTGGCCCGCCTGCCAGCATCAGTTAAGCCTACCATCAGACTTCTTTCCCGCACGCAGATGAACACTGGACCTCCAAAATGTGAGTGCCGTCTTCATCATGTTATGGTATTTCTTTTTATTATCCTGCATCACATGAGTGTGTTTGGCCAAGCGGGTGGAAGTTTTCCGTATCATTTATGCTTTCCGGCAGGGATCCTCAAATCCAGGCCTCGAGGTCCGGTGTCCTGCAGGTTTTAGCTGTGTCCCTGATCCAACACGCCTAAATCAAATGACTGGATTACCTCCTCAGTATGCAGTCAAGTTCTCTAGAGTCCTGCTAATGACTTCTATATTTGACTCAGGTGTGTTGAAGCAGAGACTCATCTAAAACCTGCAGGACACCGGACCTCGAGGCCTGGATTTGAGGATCCCTGCTTTACAGAGACTTGGCATAAACTTTAATTCAAAATAATTGATCACTGAACACCTGAAACCTGTAGTGGGACTTTCAAGAACAGTGCAAAAGAAATGATGTAAATGACAAGTTACCTGCAAGTAACATCACATGTGACAAACTTTACCTGTAAGAATCAAATGCAGCAGAATTGTGTACATAAGAAGTTCAAGCTTTTCACTCAAGCTGACTTAAGTGCATCTTTCATTTGTGGAAAACATTAATGTAGGCAAAGTGGATTTTGTTGCCAGGTTGGTTAAAGTGCACAGGTGGTGACAAATTAATGAAAAATTCAGAATTTTTGCAGCATTTCTCACAGAATTGGACTATTTTTGGCTTTATTGCACAAAAGGAAGCACAACCATGCTTTACTAAGTGAACTGAATGATACCATATTTATTTTGTGGCAGTTAATCAGGGCAATAATCGGCTGCGCCTCAATTAAACCCTTCATCCTGTGAACAGGCTCAAACTCCCTCACTGTGGATTGTAGCTGTGGCAGACGTCCTTGTTCTGCTCCAGAGCCTTGGTGAGCTTGGTGTAGCGGCACCAACTCTCCACCTGCTGTGGATTCTGGTCTGAGGGGCTCTCTAGCTTACAGGGCTCTCCAGAGCGGCACACGAATCATCATTGCGAGCTACAGTCCAGTACGGTGGAGTGAAAGTCTGTCTGATGGATGAGAAACAGCTAAATTACAGTGAAAACTGCACAGCCTGGCACAGACGTTTGCAGTGAAGTCTCAAACTCACGGATGTCACCATCTGCTGACACGTTAGAGGCGCTCTGCCAGGCTTTCCCTGCAGCCACCTTCCGTTCCTGCATAGCTGTGGGTCTGTCTGTGATCTGTTGTGTATTTAATAACTGAAAAGCTGCTCTGTTTGGTTGAGATCACGCGTCTGATTTTGACCATTGAAGAATATCTGATTTGTTGTCTTGAGAAACTCTGAAGTTGCTTTTGCAGCACGTTTTGGATCCTTGTCTATGTGCTTTGTTTAGTGGTGTCTGATCAGTCTGCAGCTTCACTCGAGCTCACAGTTCATCCTCCACTTCTGTCAGCTTTCATACTGAAGCAATCTCATGGCCAGGTGTGATCTGTTCCCATATTATTTCATGACAAAAGAAGCAGACATGAGATTCAGAGTAGTGCTTTTTTTTTTTTTTTTTTTTTTTTAAATGGTTATTTTGATGGTTGGGGGTGGGAGGAAAAGAATTCTTGGGACAGATGAAAGCAAGATTTTTGATGAGAAAAGTAAGGAGGTGAGATACAGTTCATGATCATCTAACATGGCGGTAACAATGTGACAGTATGAATTGGAACCGGGTCACTGCTGTTTTTTTTTAATTGAATGTGACAGGATGATAGAAGTGACACGGGGGCTCTGTCTGCTCTGCAAAACTGACCGGACAGCACTCGAGTGCAAATCGATAATGACCACAAAACCCAATGCAGAAAGACTCTCAAACAAGTAGCAACTGAAGATGCTGCAGTGAAGATGTTCTGCCTAGAACATCGTTTGTTTTTGTTTTTAAAACCCTTGCATGGTGAAGTCCATGGGTTCTAGACTTCAGTTTAATCTGAATTAATTTTGAAACTCTGAAAATGGGGGACTACGTATAAAAATGTCTGTTATTCGTCAGCGCATGTAGGCTTTTACACGTATATTCAGTGATCGTGTGGGGGTGTATGTGTGCGGGGGTGTCACCTTGTTGGTGTGGTTGGGGTCCACGTGTTCCCTTTGAGAGAGGCTGCTGCAAATAAGAACAAAGTTCTTCTGAGTGATCACCTTCATCAAATATTTACAGGCTGACTGAACAGTGTCAGGATGGAAAGTGTATGATTTCTATTTTGACTTTCAGTGTCACAGCGTGTGCAGGGAACCTGTTACAGAACACAGGTGTATTAAAGCTTCTGTTAATAAGACGCGGTTCTACTTCATTTGTTTTCCCTCCACAGCTCACATAGAAGAACGTGTGAAACGTGCAGTCTGGCAGCACTTCTGTGAAATCCCAGTCAATGTGCTTTTCTAAGAATTCTTGTTTGTCTGACTTTGTACACATTGCAGGGGAAACTACACAGAAGATGAGATCTGCCAGCTACCCAACCCCAGCAGAGTTGGATGCCTATGCTAAGAAAGTTGCCAACAAACCTTTGACCATCCAGATCTTCCCAAGCAGTGTCAAAGTACCTCAGAAGAAGCACATTCGCCGCACAGTCAACGGGCTTGACACATCCTTGTCCAGCCAACGCCAGAGTCCCTACTCCTCTCAGGTCGGCACCAGTGGGGGCCTGCTGGCTGTCCTCCGTGCACCTGTCAAAGAGTCAGACGCTAGCCATACCCGGCAACTACATAATTCAGTCATGAATCCTCACAGTGGGCCCTATGCCACTGAAAGCACTTTAAACCATCCTCAGCCTGCTCCTCAGCTACAGGGTCCATCTCAGTCTGCACCCCAGAAGCAGGGCTTAACTCAGCCGCAAGCACTACAGCAACAGCACCGTATGACTCACCCAGTGGCTTTACAGCAACCTCACCCTCAAGCTTTACAGCAAAGGAACATGGCTCGTTCACAAGCGCTCCAGCAGCAGCAGAGCTTGTCCCAGATTCAGACACCACAGCAGCAAATATTGGCTCATCCGCAAGGCGTGCAGAGACAGCAGAGCCTGCCTCACACCCAGGCTCTGCAGCAGCCGCCACAGCAGGGGCAGTCATGTTCATCCGTTGTACCACAGCAGCATCTTTCACATCTGCAGTCACTAAAGCATCAGGTGGCTCCTCCACAAGCTTTACTTTCACAACAAGGAGTGACTCAGGATCTGCACCACATGTCTGATGGACCTCAGCTTCCAAGCCTGCAGCACACCCAGGGGCTGGTTGGGTCACAGGCCCTTCCACAGGCTGTTGCTGCAGGCCCTCCTACCATGCCCAATTGCCCCCAACAACCCCGACTTGGACCTTATGGGCCTCAGAAGCTCCCTGACCCAGATGCCCCACCAAATATAACTGTATCTACCTCCACCATCCCACTGTCCATGGCAACCAGCCTGCATCAGAACCGGCCTGGTGATCTGAGCATCATCGTGCACCAAATCAACCAACTGTGCCAGGCTCGGGCTGGTATGGGCACCACCTCAGTCTGTGAAGGACAGATTGCAAATCCCAGCCCCATCAGCCGAAACCTGCTCATCAATGCCAGCTCAAGGGTGTCCTCTCACCACCCAGCTCTGGGCAATGTACCCAGTGCCCTCATGGTGGGACCACCAGACAAAGCTGCAGCTCAAGCTCCCAGTGTTTCTCTCAGTTCACAGCCTAGTATAGGTGCTGCTAATAGTATGCCTGCCTTTCACACAAACCCTGAGAAGGTGCAGCAGCTTCACCACCATGTACATCAGCAGAAACAGCAGCAGCAGCAGCAGCAACATTACCAACAGCTGCAGCAGCTGCAGCAGCAGCGCTCCTGGGCCCAGCATCAATTATCCCGCATGCAGCAGCATCCTGAGGGGGCCAATCCCTGCAAGAACCCAAGGATGGAGCCAGCAGCTGAGTGTGCTTTCCCCTCCAGAAACCTCACCTACAGCCACAAGCTACCAAACACTGTACAAAGCTTTCCCTTAAATCATCCTGCAGAAAAGCCACAGCCTTCATCACCTGTTAAATGTCAAGTGGGTTCTATGCCTTACATTAATGGCCACTACATGAAGCCACCGTGGAGCAGCGTCCCACCCACAGCAGGAAACAATGCATCTGGTCCTCAGGACCTCTCGATGGCTTTCCAGGGAGGGCAGGCTGCTGCCGCCGCCAGAGACCGAATCCCAGGGGCAAAGTACAGGCCAGGGAAAGAGGCTCCTAATGACCAGTCAGAGCTGATGCAGAATTTCTTAGGAGGGGATTTCCAGATGGCCAACTTTCAGGATCAGAATGTGGATGCGATGGGGAATATACACCGATCTGCCAGAGGCCAGGTTCAGGAACCTGGCAGCAGTGGCGCGGTCCATGCTCATCGCCCACGCTACTGTTAAAAGTGTGCGTTTATGCCCATGTGGCATGGACTGAGGCTTTGTTTGTGTTAACCGCTGCTTTCAGCTTCTGTATTTTACTCTTTCAAATCTTTCAAGTGAACATTTAAATTGCTTTAGAGCTTGATTTGGAGACCCACCTGGTGTGATGTTTCAAAGTATTCCTCAGGTCTTAAGCCATGTCGTACTTTTGTTGCAGAAGGATTTTTGAGATCGTCGTCCACGTTCTTTGGCACAGATGTGCTGCTGTTTGTTCATATATCTGTGGTGTTCAGAAATGTTCATTTGCAGCTCGGAGTATGCTTGCGTTATGATTGTCACAGTGCTTTTCATAGGTTGACTTGAAACTCAACTTTGTATTAGCATTTGTGGCCTTAGAACTGCCCAAAGGCGAGCTAGAATAGGATCTCCTGGTGTAATGTTTTTATTTGCAATTATTTATGTCCTAACAGCTTTGAATGGGGGTTACTTGTATATGCAATTATTAGGACTGTTGATAGATTTGTAGTCCCAGGGGCTCATTCCCATAGCTGCAGTGTACATTAAGGGGCCACGGCTCATCTATCAGGAATACAAACATGGCTTCTGAATGCCATTCTGCTGGTCCAGGTCATTTTTGCATTGTGGGTTAAGATGATGTGCATGTTGGTTTAAAGCCAGCACTAGCAAAAATCTCCATTTCTGAGATTCTTGTAGTTTTAAAGCGCCCCCTGGTGAGAGAGTTGCTTTTAAGTAGTTATTTGGTTACTTTTTTTTTTTTGTTGTTGTATTTCTGAAAATTGTCTTACTTGAATTGTATAAGTTTTGCTTTTAAATTTCATGCTTAACAGTTGGAAAATGGGGCCGCCACGGCGCCGGCGCCGCCCCCCCC
>JAVDPK010001721.1:0-11497 GCA_034780415.1 Cichlasoma orientale | reverse complement strand
CCCCCCGTGTTGTTTATGATCATTTGTTCAACTTCTTCTGCAGTGGATGTCCATATTAGCTTCCGGATCTGTTCCAGCAATTCTTCCAGATGTTTGAGTATGACAGGCAGCACGGTGGCGTGGTGGTTAGCAGTGTTGCCTCACAGTGAGAAGGTCTGGGTTTGAACCCACCTTGGCATTTCAGTGTGGAGTTTGTGTGGGTTGTCTCTGGGTTCTCTGGTTTCCTCCGACAGTTAGAAGTTTCATTTTAATATTTAAGCTTTTGACAAATAAAATAAAAAATAATGTTAACTGTCAAAATCAATGTACGAGACTTACAAAAGTAAAGCCGTTTCTTAAAACTGGCCCATTTAGCATGTGGCTAAAATAAAACAAATCCCAGCCCTACCTCTAGTCCAGTTGCTCATAACCTGGTGGTCTTTGGCAACCTAGTACAAGAAAGACTGAGATAGATCTTCAGTGAAAACAGTGATTGGTATGTTAAATCTAGTTGATGAATCTTTCACTTTCAGTTATGACATGTTCAGTTTTCATATTCAGCTAGTTTAAAAATATGTAAAAATTGTAAAACGGTTGCAGATCTAAAGTTTTTTTTTGTGATAAAATAATTCAGATAATGTGAACCCTGGTGTCTGAATTCTTTTTATCTGGAAGTAAAGTGTTGCTGTTGTGTTGACAGCATGAGTTGTATACTGAGTGTTGGCAGATCGTAAGGAAAGATTTTATCCTTTAAAAGGTTCTGAATATAATGAAAGACTGAACCTGGAATGAAAGCCACGTAACCAATAAGAATTTATTGTCACAAGCACAATTTGTTACACAAAAATAATGGGTCACATTTACACAATTTATACAGATCTAGAACTCAATGTACAATTAACCAACTAACTAAATGTCAATAGTTAAATATGCACTCACATTGCACACGATATCATTAAAAGCTACACAAAAAAAATGTACTGTGTGAAAGTAACACGAGTCGACATAAAAATCACATTATTTACAAAAAAACATCAATTTGAGATCTTTAGCAAAAGGATGTCTGAAGGTTCTCCCATCTGTCTGTCAGAGACATTATACAATCTAGCATGTAAAAGCTCCCCCACTACAAAGTTTTAGTCAGTCTCTTAATTGTTGAAAAGACTATAAAGTAATAAAGTCAATTAGTGAGAGCTGAAGAACACCGAATACACTAGTATATACTGCGCTTTGCTTGGACGGTATGGCGGTTTTTCCCTTTTAAAGCAGGCTGGTGTGATTAGCAGTTAGCTTCATGAAGTGCACTTCAAGCCTTAGCAACTTTCTGCAATGAGATTTTTGTAAAAAAAATTTCATTTCATGTATACAGAGAATCCTTCTATAGGCGCATCAAGTATTTTTTTTTTCTAGAGTTCAGGACATCACAACATATAGGTTATATAATAAGGTTGATGGAAAAAGTGATGGCAGCACCAAGTGGAGGTGTGCATCTCATCTCCTGCTGCTGTTTGGCAGAGTCAGTAATGATGTGCAGGAGACCGCTTCAGACAGATGGAGGTGGACATCGTCAACCCTTACATTAATCCTACCGTGGGTCTGTTGGCTATCGACTGATGCTCAGTACAGTCACTCTAGGAATTTACCAGAGATGATGAGTGGTCAGTTACTGATTTGTTATGTTTGTCCTGTCCTGCGAGGCAAGGAACATAATCTGTGGATTGATACCAGCATGTAAAAGCAGAACTCTGTGTGCTGTGTTTCCTCTCAGTCATGATAGGTGAGCAACATGACTGAACAGAAAGCAGACTTCTGTTCACAGACTGTATATAAAAAACAGACATAGATTTGGGGTCTGGAAAATGAAGCCAAAGCAGAAATGCTTTAAACCAGCATTCTTTTTATTGACTGCACTGGTTTCAGAAAGAAAGTCCATGGGAAAATGACCTCTGGCTCTGGCCCTGGGATGCCAGTTTCAAAACACCAAACTGGTGATGCCAAAAATGTTCAGCTTAAGGGTTCACAACAGGACCCCCTAACCAATGGGTGCTGTCATGGTAGCTACATCCATTTTTTTTATACAGTCTAGGATTCTACTGTTGGTTTACCACTCAAAACATTTTCTCTGTCACATTAAGTCCTGACATATGGGAGCTATAACAGACTTAAGAATAGGAGATCAAATGTACAGCCCAGTTAAAGGTACTGCCACACTGGAGTATAAACTGCATGGCCACGATAGACTGTATAAAAGATGAACACAGGCACCAGGCCTCAAAAGTAAAGGCAATGCTGAAGTGCCTGAAACATTCATTCATTCTAATAGCCAACAGGGGGCGACACCTCTAGTTACAAAAAGAAGTATGACTGAAATGCCTATGGGAAAATTCATAATAAACACTTTCCCTGTGAGTTTCTTGTCTCAGTTATTAATTTCAAGTTATATTAAATACAACATGATGTTCATTTTGTAATTTATGCTTCTCACAAATCAGAAAGGAAGAAAAATGCTCACTGGCTAACAGCTTGTGACTGACAAGTCTGTAGTCTCTAGTCAGTGAGCATTTGGCACAGACATAAATTCTGTTCATCGGTGTAGATGCTTGTACACAAAAAGTGATATATAATGTCATGCAGATGTCGATTTTCTGGGTAAAATTTTATACATTTTTCATATAAAGTCTGTAAGAGAGGAAGTATAAAATGTCTATTATTACTGACAATTATTTCGGACAGATATACGTATAATAGGCTGACTGACCTCTGATTTTCAGAAGGCAGTTTTAGAGACCCAAATGTCAGAGACTGTATGATTTTATGAGAGCCAACAAAGGCTGGCTAATATTCTTTAAATCTGACAGAAAGGTGTGTCTTTGCAGTGATGAGGAACATGTATGTTCACTGAAACATCCTGCAGGCCATGGAGCCTAAACAATAGTGCACTGTGTGTTTGCATGTGTGCAAATGACGATGTCCACCCAGACATTCACTGTGACTCACATGGCTGAGTTGATGATCCAGCAATACAGAAAAATGAGATAGGACTTGAGAGATAAATGCATACATCAGTCCAGTTCTGAGCAGGAACATGATGGAGTGAGGCGGCTATTACTCAGAGAAGGGTGGGAACATGCCGAGGTCAGCAAAGTCCTCAATGTTATAGTTGGCTGTTCCCTGGGTGGGATCTCCAGCCATGGGCAACATGTCCTGCAGAGACACACAGGGAGGGAATGTCAGAGGTCAGAGGCGAGCAGAGGACACACAGCTCTTATCAGACATATCACATACAGTGGGGAAAATAAGTATTTGATACACTGCAGATTTTGCAAGTTTTCCCACCTACAAAGAGGTCTGTAATTTTTTTTTATCGTAGGTACACTTCAACTGTGAGAGACAGAATCTAAAAGAAAATCTAGAAAATCACATTGTATGATTTTTAAATAATTAATATGCACACATATGCACGCATACACACACACACACACACACACACACACATACATACACATACATCTAGATGCACTCACCCACCCAAATACAGCCACAAACAAAGATAAAGACCCACCCTCTGAAGCGGGAATTCAGAGGCAAAACTGTTGATTTACTCCAGTTGATAGAGTAATCTGATATAGATGAGAACTTATCTATCAGTATGATATCCAGTTTATGAAGGATGAACCAAATCCAAATTTGTGCAGCAACTTAAAAATTCCCAGTTAACCCGGTCAAATGCCTTCTCTGCATCTAAAGAGACAACTGTGGTTTCTAATTTGTTAATAGAACAGTTATCGATTACATTTATTAGTCAGCATGTATTATTGGCTGAATGCCGACCCTTGATAAAACATAAGTAGAGTAATATTTTGTAATCTTCTGGCAAGTACTTTGCAAATTATTTTAAGGTCTACATTTATGAGTGAGATTGGGTGGTAGCTGGGTGGGAGTCTGGGGTCTTTGCCTGGTCTAAGAAGCAGGTTGATGTTGGCGGAGTTTATATTTGGAGATAGCATTTGACCATTCTGAATCTGAGTCATCATTCTGAAAATAGTGGGTGCTAGCACAGACCAAAATTCTTTATAAAACCTTATAAAACCATCTGGACCTGGGGCTTCATTATTTGGGAGGTGCTGTAAGGCTTCATGGAATTCAGACATTGAAATAGGTGAATCCAGAGCCATAAACTGTTCATCATTTAGCTTCGATAGGTTTATATTGTTAAGAAATTCCTCAATAGCAGTATTAGATGGATTAATCTGTGATGAATATAAAGCTTTGTAAAAGTCTTTAAAGGATTTATTTATTTGTTGTGGGTCATGAGTAGTGATATCAGTACTCTAATCTGACTACTTTTTTTTAGTAACGAGTAATCTAACGCATTACTATTTGCAGTCCAGTAATCAGATTAAAGTTACTTATCCAAGTCACTGTGCGTTTGTAACAGAGTTAAAAATGTACCTTATTAATTATTATTTCCAATTCATGTTATGTTGAGTATTTGTGAATTTTATCTCATTGAGCTATTTTTATTTGCCATTGTTTTATTAATTTTACTGCGGGAAACGCCATTTTGCACTCTGCTTTGTTGGTGCCTTCTGGCCTTCGCAGCTCCCCTTCCCCTCACAGCGTTGTTCTGTGCTGCTGAGGGTAAGTCGAGGGAAAGTTTGCTGCGGTGATTTAACATGTTTTCTGCATGAAAGAAGCCATGCATGCTAAAGCCTCTGGCGCATGTTATTTATCGCTGTTTACTCGTATGTTGTGAAGCATTTCTGGGCTGTTTAGACCATTATTATAAGTTTTATGAACGTTTTTCCTGTCATTTCTTTTGGCGCGAATAGGACCGCCCAGTTCGCTGCCCAGTGTTTATTCATGCAGCACAGCTTGTTTAAACATCGCTTCTTATTCACGTTTAGGAGCAGAGTGCAATAAAGAAAGTGGACAGTAGGTGATTAATGTGTTTTAATCTCTTCTGCAGGTATATGTTTTTTATTTTAAGTTGTACAATTTATTGTGGTTTGTTTTTTTAACTCTGTCCCTCTGTGTTATATGATTGTGTTAATGTGGCCACCAGGTGGCGTTTTCCTCCTTGTCTTTTTATTTTTCTGAGGAAATTTATGTTGAAAGTTGGGTTTTTAAAGAAATATATGTGACACAGCGTTGTTCTGTGCTGCTGAGGGAGCAGAGTGCAATAAAGAAAGTGGACAGAAGGCGATTAATGTGTTTTAATCTCTTCTGCAGTGCTGATTTGTGTTGCTGAGGTGTTATCATGTGCTGCCGAAAAGTAAATGCTCCAAACCTATACGATCAAAAAAAAAAACACTGGTGCCGTGACCTTTCGGATCTACAGATCATTGACATTAAAAATGTCTTTTTCTTTATTTTTTTATGTGAGCAGTAAGATATTATTTGCATTATACTGCCTTTCCTGCTTCCCAAAGAACACAAGGTGATATTCCTGGCAGATCATTAAAATGAGTATACATTTCGAATACGTGCAGAAAAAAGACAAAAAAAGAAAGGAAGAATCAGAAAAAGGTGTTAGTGTGGGCACGATTACCAGTAGAGCCATGGCGTGGTATTCTGGTCGCGGTGAAGCTGTCCACTTACATAAAGTTTATCGACTGCGATGACAGCCGGGAGCCTTCTTGCATGAAATTTTTCCGTAGCAGTAACAGGACCTTGCGCCGCTCCAGGATCTCCTTTGGAAACGGATCGTTTACGCTGAAGTTCATTCCTCTCAGCTCCCGGCCGTGGCTCTTCACCATCTCTTTTTGTTTGTACTCCGGGAGCTTCAGGTGGTTCTGAATGAAGGATTTCAGCGTTATTTCTGGGTCGTCTTCTGCCTTTTTCGGGATGCCTGAAAATATGAGGTTATCCCTCATGTTTCAGTCCTGGAGCTCAATAACGGTTTCTTTAATTTTTTTATTTTCTTTGGTGAGCCGGGTCATTCCCTCGGTGAGGGATTTCACAGACTCCCTGAGGATGGCGTTTTCTGCAGCGTTTCCACCTGCTGCTGGCTGAACTCTACGGACTCCCACAAGGCCTGAAACTCTTTGTGGAGGATTTCAACCAAGGCCAGGCGGGCATCGAAACTAGACAGCTTGTCATTTATGGACTCCAGAATGTCCACCACAGTGCTGGTTTGTGGAGAAGCTGCTTCTGGGGAGTCTTCAGGGCGATTTCTTTTGGTGGACGGAGCTCCTTTGCTGGTGGAGGGAGTCAGCATCTTATCTGGTTTGCCCATGACGATTCGCTCGAAAAACTCAGCAATATACACCTGTAAGCTGTCCAGATCCTCTTTGCCGTGCTCCAGAGTGTTGAAGTTAGAGAAATAAAAAAATGCCTAGAAATTCTTAATTACATATGACACTGTCTAACAATAAGTTGGTAGAGAAAAATAATCAGTAAAGGTTTTGCAGTCAATGACGGGCCACCATGTTGGAAACTGCCGAGATTCTCGTGCGTTCTCGCGTCACAGCATAGCCATAGTTTCTTCCATTTTCTAATAATTGCGCCAACAGTTGCCTTCTCACCAAGCTGCTTGCCCATTGACCTGTAGCCCCTCCCAGCCTTGTGCAGGTCTACAATTTTGTCCCTGGTGTCCTTAGACAGCTCTTTGTTCTTGGGCATGGTAGAGAGGTTGGAGTGTGATTGTCTGAGTGTATGGATGGGTGTCTTTAATACAGGTAACAAATTCAAACAGGTGCAATTAATACAGGTATTTAGTGCAGAATAGGAGGGTTTCTTAAAGAAAAACTAACAGGTCTGTGAGAGCCAGAATTCTTGCTGGTTGGTAGGTGATCAAATACTTATTTTGTGCAATAAAATGCAAATTAATTATTTAAAAATCATAAAATGTGATTTTCTTTTCAGATTCTGTCTCTCACAGTTGAAGTGTACCTATGATAAATAATACAGATCTCTCCATTCTTTGTAGGTGGGAAAACTTGCAAAATCAGCAGTGTATCAAATACTTATTTTCCCCACTGTATCTGTGTAGACTGGTCAGCAGCTGGAAGGAGCCCTGGCCAATTAAACAGAGTCCAGCAGCACGTCTATGTCAGTATTACCTGGAAGACTTCTGTCTGGCTGGGGTTGGGGTGTGTGTGCTGTTCCCCAGTCTGCTGGGAGTGATGCTGGTTCTGCCATTGGGACCAGACCTCACTGGGACGACCCTGGAACTGGGCTCCACTTTGACTGCTTTCCCCTGACACATCTGCAAACACATTCATTTATTCATGAAAATAATTCTGCATCAAAGGATTTCCCAGTAAAGTCTTTAAGGACTCTAAAGTCTTAAGTGGTGCAGTCCCTGACTTATTACAATATTTAATAAAAAGACTGAAATCCAAGAAGTTCTTTGATAGTGTTTGGTCTGGATTTGAGAATATCCTACCGCAGTGGTTTGTGGATGGTTAACATTAAATTCAATATTAGACCCCAAACTGTCAGATTTTTTTGAAAATATGATTTTATCTGACTTACACTTAAGACAGATTTTTTACAAGTCGGATGAAATTCCATGGGCCATTTGAATCCGACTGAGGTGATTTCTACTGTATTTGTGGATCTTATTTTGAAGGCATGTTTAAACGTTACCATGGCGACCAGAGAGCGCTGTGGGCAGAAAGGATGTTATTCATGTTGTGGCACAATGTTACGAGGACGTTGCTGATAGAGTTACATATGAATACACAGTGGATTCACATTTATTGTTATACTTAGAAAATATCATACTTTTGATTATGGTCGCATCTATTATTTTGTTGTATTTATCCGCCACACCTTAAAGGCCTGTCCGTGGAAATATTGTCACACTAAAAAACTAAACCGGTCCGTGGCTCAAAAAAGGTTGGGGACCACTGTTCTAACATATAGATATCTGTTTATTAGTGCAACAATACAATGTTTTAATACACGTCTCAAACTCAAGGAACTAGAAACAATGAACATGATGAAAGAACACAGAATCAATCAGAAATTAACCAATCCTAGGAATTACAGAGGTGGGATAGGTCCATCCTACTCCGTGAAACATCATCTTATCATGGTGGAGGGGTTTGTGTGTCCCAGTGATCTCAGGAGCTATGTTGTCCGGGGGCTTGTCACCAAGCCAAGACTCACCAAGGGAACTGTTTACCCTGCCTGGGATAGGGTTACCGGGGCCCCACCGTGTAGCCAGGCCTGGGGAAGGAGCTCGAGGGAGAGCGTCTGGTGGCCAAATATTAGCCCATGGTGCCCTGCCAGGTGCAGCTCGAAGTGTGTGTCGGTGGGTGGCCAAGGGCGGAGGCCCCGGCAGACCAATCCCCAGCTATCAGACTGGCTACTGGGACATGGAATGTCTCCTCTCTGGTAGGGAAGGAGCCTGAGCTAGTGCATGAGGTTGAGAGATATTGGCTAGATATAGTTGGGCTCACCTCAACACATGGGCTGGGCTCTGGAACCAGTCTCCTGGAGAGGGGCTAGACTCTGTTCCAGTCTTGAGTTGACCTCAGTGAGAGGCGGTGAGCTGGGGTGGTATTCTTTTATTCCCTCAGCTTGCTGCCTGTACATTGAAGTTTTTACTGGTATACGAGAGGGTTCCTTCCCTGCGCCTTTGAGCCTCGGAAGGGGTCCTGACTGTTGTTTGTGCTTATGCGTTGAATGACAGTTCAGACAACCCACCCTTCTTGGAGTCACTGGGCAGGGTGCTTGAGGGTGCTCCATCTCGTGTCTTCTTGGAGTCACTGGGCAGGGTGCTCGAGGGTGCTCCATCTCGTGTCTCTATCGTCCTGCTGGGAGACTTCAGCGCTCACATGGGCAATGACAGTGAGACCAGGAGGGACGCGATTGGGAGGAACAGCCTGCCCAATCTGAACCTGAATGGTATTTAGTCATTGGACTTCTGTGCAAACCAAAGTTTGTCCATAATGAGCACCATGTTCGAACATAAGGATATCTATAACTGCATGTGGGACCAGGACACCCTAGGTCACAGGTCGATGATCGATTTTGTAATCGGCCCCAGCCCCAGTCCGTGAGGTCTTCAACTTCCAGCTCTGGCAGAGCTTCGACAGCATTCCGAGGGAGCCTGAGGAATGGATCATGTTTCGCACTGCCATTGTTGAGGCTGCTGCTCAGAGCTGTGGCTGCAAGGTGGTTGGTGCCTGTTGTGATGGCAACCCCCGAACCAGATGGTGGAAAGGAGCCAGCTGAAGTGATTTGGGCATCTGACTAGGATGCCTCCTGGGTGAGGTGTTCCGGGCATGTCCTACTGGGAGGAGACCCCGGGGCAGACCCAGGACACGCTGGGGAGATTATATCTCTCGCCTGGCCTGGGAATGCCTTGGGGTCCCTCCGGATGAACTGGTGGAGGTGGCTGGGGAGAGGGAGGTCTGGGCTTCTCTGTTTAGGCTGGTGCCCCCACAACCCGGCCCCGGTTAAGCGGAAGGAAATGAATGGATGGATGGGTAGGTTCATCCATATCCATACCTATGTGCCATACATTTTTGGATAAGACATCTGACTCGCCCATCTCTTTAGTCTGCCCTCTGCCCAGTGTGATTGAAGGTAAAAAGCCCAAATAGAAAATATTTCTACATAGATTCACACAGTAAATCTACTATGGCACAAAAGAGCAGCAAATTTATTTCACCAATAACAGAATAGTAAATCAGACACCGTGGGGTCGTGATGACAGAGGAACATGAACAGGGAGCTGCGACCGGCTCCACCCCGTGCATGGGTACATGCGGAGCTAGAGACCTTCCCGGCTTCCTCCACTGCCCGGTCTCCCGGCAAGGAGCCCATGCGAGAGACCCTAAGCAGCGAAGGAGACAGGAGTGCCACCGGCCCTGTGCGGGCTGCCAGTAATGATCCTTCTGCAGGTTTACCCAAGAAAACCTTGTTATGACTTTTACTTCCTCTAGATCACAAGTGTCAATCTCAATGGCCAAACAAAAAGTAGAAAATGGTGATTTTCCAAACAGGTGAGAGACAAAGGACCTGATCAATGACATCAGATGTAAACTCTAATTACCCCAACTGCGGTGTGGAGGAAAAGAATAGATTGGTGGGTGATATGTGGGAGAATATGTAAAGGGAGACCTGCACAGGTGAGCTGCATCACACAGCAAGAAAAGGCTGCACAGCAAAGTCCTGAAGACAGAATGCGTCATTAACACCGTAACATAGTTAATTTTATAAGAGACAAAGGTTTAATCACCGTCAGTTTCTGTTTTTTCTGGAGGAAATACCTTCTCAATTTGGTGACATGCCTTATCACACTGTCAAATCTGAAATCTGTGAAGTTCATGGAAAATAAAGGAAAAGACTTAGCAGGGCTCTGGGATGAAAGTTGGCTGTGTGAGTTGGCTTTTCTCTGCGATATAATGAAGCATCTTAATACATCCCTGTAGTTTCAGGGACGGGGCTGCGTGATTACGCTTGTGATTGCTAAAAAAAAATAATAAAAAAATCTGACTAGGTTGTCACCGCTGTGTTTGCAGCTGCGCTTTTTGCTGAGAAACTGGACACGCCGCAGTTTATGCAGCGTTTTTCTGACTTTGAAGTGCAGAAATTCACATCACAGGTTTTTCCCCCTGCACTCTTGCAACACCTGAACTGAAAATGCATATTCATGAACTGAAATCAGCTGACTTCAGTTCATGTACAGGGAGGATGAAAATCACAGAGCAGTCTACAAGTTTTGAGAAGTTGAGATATGGCCGTTACTTTTATTTTTATTCCATTAAAGGATAAGAACATGTCAGTAATGCCCAGGCCAGAGACTATTCACAAAGACTAGCACCTGAAAAGAAATCTATAAAGGAACTTTGATCAGCTGACTTTTTACTGTTCCTGAAAGCCCAGAAATTGCACTTCACAGCCACATAGCGGTATTACGGTATTTGTTGCCGGAAGTCTGCAAACGGCGGCACTTTTGAAGTACGTTGTACCACAGTTGATGCATTCGGAGTAAAAGGGTTGAACAGACAACACAGTAACAAAATAAGAATAAAAAGTAAAGAGCAATGCTTACCAAAAGCTGTGCTGCGGTTTGTCAGTCCTGAGTAGGCATTGCCACTGGGAGAGGAAGTAGCTGGGGAGGATAGTGGGCTGTAGGAGGCTGGGTCAGTCTGGTAGCTGTGGCCAGAACCAATACCAAAAGGACTGGACTGGGCTTTACTGGACTTTAGAACAAAGACACTGGTTATAAACAAAGCAAACCAGGGTTGTAACTACATTTGGTGCAAGGTTTGGTAATATACAAAAATACTGAATACCAATCGTTTTGAAAAATGGAAAAAAAAATTACTTATTTATGCCTAGATAAGAAAATCTGCCTTTGAACACACTTTCTAAATTTAGGAAAATGACTTCTAACAAATTATTCGCTATGACTATCTTCTTTCTCATAAATGCATTAAGCCCAATGAACCTGATCAAACTGTCATATTCTATAACATTATTTGGGTTAGCTATAATAACTAATTTGGACAATAATTTCCAGATTCAGATTTTTTATTCTGACACACACACACAC
>JAVDPK010001720.1:670312-684918 GCA_034780415.1 Cichlasoma orientale | reverse complement strand
CACACACACACACACACACACACACACACACACACACACACACACACACACACACACACACACACACACACTCTGGGTATTTCCAAGGGAAATAAGAGAGTGAGTTTATTTTAGGACATTGTGCTACTTGGCTACTTGTTCTTACTCTTCCCTGAACTCATGAAAGCAGTCTGTACCAGCAAACAAGAGGGATGGAAGAAAAAATGTTTTGTCCTCACAAAATTATAACAATAATTACAGTCTCACAGCTCGACGTGTGAAAGGCAGAGACACATTCGTCCTCGCTTCCCGTCTGTGTTGGATTCCTGAGAAGTGGCACTGCAAGAGTCAGTGTCGCACAGCGTTTTAGCGGCTCCAGGAAGCTGTTGGTAACAGCTCTGTACCTTCCTGCCTGGGATGGGTTGGGAAGAGGTGGGAGTGTGTTTTTTATTGCAACAGATTCATTTCCCCTCGCTCTTAGCTATAAATTAGCCACAGAAAAAAACAATAGCTGACAGTGACTATGTGAGTTTGTCTTTATTCGTGTGCCGGTAGGGGTGGCATACCTGACAACTCCTCTCAGTTATCCCAAAATGATTGAGTCAGTCTGCTGACTTCATGATGAAAAACTGAGGATGCCCCTTTTTAATGACACCATGGTTCCGTAGATCATACATTAAGATATTTGAAATATCTTGCACACTCATTAGTGAGCCTCACCATGTGGTGCATATCTGTGCTTGACTTACAGCATTATAAAGGACTGCAGCAGTGCCATAATTCATCAGGTTAGGTTAGTAATCCTTTAGTTGTAAGGGTCGTAGAACATTGGAAAACCTGAAAGCTGCACATAATTGTTTACCATTTATTGCAGATAATATAGAATAAAGTCAAATCACTGCAGCTATTTATTGTTCAATTGAAAGGTTAAATTGTGGAACTTGACCTTCATTTTGCTAATGTCAAATGCCCCGCAGTAGTATGTGTACAAAGGAAGTTCTTTCAGGCCTGATACTCGCATAACCACTGGGCTGTTACATTGTGTGCATTGTGCTGCCAGGCAACTCTCAAAACTATATTGTAAACATTGTGTGGTGCTGTTCAGCCTCAGCATAATGCTGTCGTCTGCAGTTCCACTGCTGCAGCCGATGCATTCACCTTGAAAACGAAGTTTGATCGTCAAAGTTTACACTGGTGAAGGGGCCCGCCGTCAGCTATAGCGGCTTTGCTTTATCCATAGCATCTCCGTAGACATCTACAATTATTTTGTAAAAATGTAAAGTGAGAAGAACCAAAGAGAAATCATGTAAATTCAAAGAATGGAATATGACAGGTGCAATTTTATTGAGATCACAATAAGAGATGCTTCTGCACATCAGTTTACATGTCACCATAGCCTGTGTTTTCACTTTTTACACACTCACTGACCTTTGTTTGGTTAAACACTCCAATAACCTCAGATACCTCCTATCATCCCTCCATCTGTTTGAGGATGTACCAATGCACCTAAAAGCGTGATTTTTCACTGCTTTCATAATATGATAACTAGTAGTGTGAATGCATGCTGTGTTTCCTCTTGCTTGTAGATATCCATCTGGAATCCAAGTCTATCATAAAAATTTCATGAGCTTGAGTAATGAGGAGCACTAGAGGGCTCTTTATGTGAGCCGAGGAGCCCACGGGTCAACAAGGGACTTTCCTAGCCTTTGTTAACCTCATACCCTTTCATTTATTTTGCTTTGCTCCATGCACAGCCTCTTTCTACTATTTTATGCTACAAGCTGGGAGTATGCCACTCACCAGTCGGTTTCTTTAATGTTTTCACTACTGAAAATGAATCATACCAATTTGTGCCTTTGGAGATGTCATGAAAGCAAATACGGTATACTTTATATCACACCTGTAACATCAAAACACAGCTTTTTCCATCGTGTATTCATACAGCTAGTTTTCAGGGATGTTCCGCATGCCTCATGAGGGCCAACAAATCCTTACACGTAGAGTATATGCAACCAAATACTCTGCAGGTACTGGGTATCACGGAAATGTGAGAATGTTTTGATTTCACCTTTTCCCATGAAGACGCTGTTATTCAGATAGTCCCACTGCATTCATATCATCCAGAGCTCACTTGCACACACCCTTTCCATGTGACTATCGATTGTGAGTTTCCGAAATGCCTTATCTTATCCTGGCAAATTAGAAATCAATGCACATGTTTGCGCACAGCCAGCAATAAGTTATCGGCTCATCCGGATTGTACATGACCAGTTATTTAAGCATAACCTTAAATGAGCTAAAATATGATAAGCAGGAAAGTTTAGAGGTATTAAGTCTGTCATTGAAAGTAGAACAAACCCCCCCTAAACCAAACAAATTATCATCAAACGGATTCAGTGATAATTGGAGAAACAGGATATGGAGTTAATAATCGCTCTAAAATTCAGATATTCAGGAAGGTTGAAATTCGTCGTGTTCACACCTGTAATACAAAATTCATTTTGTTCAATGAAAGGTTTGCGGTTTTTTAACGGAAGTATACAGGAACAAGGAGAGAACTTCCTCTCACTATCAATCAGGAAATTCTATCAGCGTGCAGGAAAGTGTTCTCGCAGCATTTCTGCACAGCGCCAGCATGTCAGCATGCCAGCGCCAATATACAGCACTGTGCAAAAGGTCTTGAGCCACTCCTCATTTCCTTATATTTTAAGAGTTTTGCACAGTACTATAGGTCACAGAGTGTGTACAAATAAGTGCTGTAATTTATACACGAATTAGAAGCACTGCATGCCTAGGACTTAGATCAAAATTGATAGCAAAACAGAATCTGCTCACAGATTTTCAGGACTTCAGTGTCACCTCTGTCAAAGGAGTCCCCGGAGCCAGAAGAATATCGCCTGCAGAGTTTTATTATTATTATTTAGTTTGTGATTTTCTCAACAGCCAGTTTTTTTTTTCATTCTCCTCACCTCTGTCTGGACTTCTGAAATCTGATCTGTGTGTTTCTCCCAACCCCCCTTTCCCAACCTCCTGCATGCCAGAGTCCTCAGCTCTGCCCTCAGTCTGATCTCGAGTTTCTGCAGACCTACAGCAGATTGTTTATTTTGCTAGACATGGAGGAAACACGGATAGACCCTTCACTGGCTCAAGATTTACTGATGAGCCAGGCTCCTGTGTGATCTGTATTTAGAACAGGGCTCCCTCTAACAGCAAGCTCTTTATCCTTTTCAAAAATGGAACAGATATGTTACTAAGGACAATGGGATTGTCGTCTTGGGTAATGTAATGCCAGGGAATTACATCACTTGATACAACATAGCACAAGGTGGACAACAATATACCAATCCTGCTAGCTGTAGAGGCTGGGGGCATTTATAATTCCTTGACGCACACATACCATCACGCTATATTGGACGAAAGACAAAAAAAATCTATATATCCTGGTGATGCTGAAACAGGACAAAACATTTCCCCTGAGATCATTTCTGCTGAAATTTATGACGTTACTCTTCACCGCCGATACCACAGTTTAAGCGCTGAGGTCAGGGAATTAGGTAAAAATAGCTTTGGGAAGGTCATGCATTGTATGTCTGTATTAAATGGCTGCATATAATGAAGACCGATTATAGATATGAAGGTAGCAACACTAGCCTATCCCTTGTTTACTTCTTTTATAACTTGTTCATCAGTAGCTTTGGGGGTTAGTGAAGTGCATGCAAATACTGCGGTCTCGCAATCCTGGAAATGCGCATTTTGTTGACGGGAATGCGTTCTGTGAAATGTGAAATAAATTACGGCACGCATGCCTTTCAGCCTAGCCATCAGTAATGCACAGAAAAGCTCCTTTAGAGTCAATTATGATTTATGGGACACACAAGGGAGAGGGAAGAATGTGCATTCAGTACTTTGGAGGAACAAGGAAGCAAAGAGAGCAAATCACTATGTGAACGAGATCAGAGTACTCACAAATCCTGCTCATGTTTACACTTTTTCTCACCTTAAGTGTGGTTAATTTCAACCCAGACATGCCAAGTAGAGTACAAATGGTCTGTTCATATTTTCTGATATTTGTGGTATCATGTCCTGAGCAGCCAATCAAGTAATACAATTTCCTCTACAGGAATTATGAACACTGGGTGAATTGAGGCCTGAACAGAAAGAGAAAATGGTACTTGAGGTGAATGATTGTGTGGTCATTGAAATGAGTCATATGCCTTTTTCAGTATTTCACTGTAGCGACATTGCTTATCAGTATACCACAGTCTTAGCGACATTTTTCTTTACCAGAACCACAAGACTAGGGTTATGTCAGATTACCATGAGTTCAAAGCAACCATGAAAAAAAATATGTGAAACACTAAAGAGACATGATGTTCTCTTAGAGGAAGTCGGGGCTATGAATTGGGGTTGTTTGTGGCAATCTGGGTCTGCAAGTCGACGCAGCAAGAACAAAGGTTGAGGTTGGAATGTCAGTGAGGGTCAGGGAAGGGGTTGGGGAAATGACCCTAGGATGAGTCAGGAGCCCAGTCACTGGAATCCCAGCTGTGATGGACAGGTCATGTGAAGGTCTCCACCAGTTCATACTCGGACATGCTCATACAGTCATTCCGCTTTGTCATTTGTGAACAATCAATTACAGACCAAGACAGAAGAAGCTTTGAAGGCTCGTTTAACACAAGATATACCCTTCCCTTTGTACAATAACATAGAGAAAAGATGTTTTAGAGGACCACTAGGCAAAAAAAGTTAGACTTATACCACAACTTAAGAGAGTTAAGATAAAAATGTCTGAAGAGACTCTGTTCAACTAACAAACTGCTCCTTTTTGTAGGCTAACATTATGTGTTATTTGGGGCTTTTCTCTACATGATTATTGTGGGCAAAACAATTGACTTCAGTGATAATATTGGGCATCTAGCATAGGAAATTAAAAAAAAACAAAACTATTTTTGTCTTTCTTTGGCCAATGAAATACATTCAAAATATGATAAAAATATTATCTTATATACCATTCAATAGCGACAACAAGCCTGTGTCCTATGTTCATCAGCCATTAAAGTTATCCAGATTAGAAATGCAAAAATTACTAACAGAAAGGCCTGTTCCGAACCGGAGTTTTCAGGGTAGGTTAAGTATAGGTGCACCTTCAAAAACTATAGGAATACACCAGTTACAGGCCATACAAATGCACCCGGCTATATACTGAGCACAGTTAGCGTTATCTTATCCATCTCAAGATTATCCATTATAATCAGTCATTAAAAATGTAACACCTTCGCTGAAATTAAATATAAACTGAAATAAAAACGGCACATATTTTTCAGCATTTTCCTTCGTCTCTCTTTTTTTTTTTTTAAACTTCGCTCACTCCCTACTGTACCCCGAGTGACTTGTCTAACGCTATTTGTACAAAAATAGGTAGACAGCGCACCAGGGACAGGCTGCGCGCCCGCGTCTGTGTGCGTCTTTGGGGAGAGTACCTGCGCGCCACGGACACCTATATTCTATAGGCGACGAGTCGCGCCTGATGCGTGAATTCTGAGAGTCCCGTCAACTAAATTGCTGCTTTTTATAGCATCGCTGCTTAAATTAACTGTTCACGGTGGGCCACGACGTCCATCAGGCAAACGGGAAATGTCTTGGTGTTTGGACAGTATTCGGACTTGTATCCATTGGTATAGAAAAAAAACTGTATTTATAATATTTATAACTTCAGAGGGTTGCAAAATATACTTTAATCTCCCGAGAATCTTCACTTACTTTATATTAAAGTCACTATAACACGTTAGGATGCTTCTTCATTAAAAACTCACTCTTAGCTGCCATCTACTGGTTATTCTGGGCTTCCCTTTGCTTTGGCCAGTCTGGCTCATGAGAGCATGGCTAGAAGTGATGCAGGTCAGAACTGTTACTCCAAAATCATATGCAGTCATTTTCAGTTTGCACAAAACAATGGGAAATGTTATAGCATGAACTGTCTGCACAAAGGAAGGACATTAAGACAGCAGGAAGTAGTACAAGATCAACAGTCAGAAGAATATTTTGTGCTGAGAAACTGCTTAAAATGTAATCACGAGTTTGTGTCGTGTGTGTGTGTGTGTGTGTGTGTGTGTGTGTGTGATTGTAGTATGTATTGCTGTAAGTATATTAAGTGACCATGTGTATAATTTTATACCGTATTTAATAAATTAAAATAAAACATTAAAATAGCAATAAACTTGAAATTTGACTCCAGTGCTTGAATGCTCTTGTCCCAAGCTTATCAATGTGTTAATTATTTTGCTGTAATTGGATTACACTGCATCACATTACACCATAATTTGATTTGAAAACAACCAACATACAGTAATTGAGGGACTGCTGAGGCATCAGAAGGTCTGGGCCCATGTGATGGTTATGTGATTTACCCAGTTGATATACAAACATCCAGAAAACTCTAAGGCAACAATCAAAATGCCTTTTAAAAATTATATTATATTTATTTTTTATCCTAGCACGGACACATTTAACTCAAAAACTGATACATTTCAGCATCAAACAATTTACTAAAAGACTAAAAAGAAAGAAAGCAGAATTCTGATGCACTGCTACTTGAACATTTTTTTTAAACTGAGCTGCTACTCCAGGATTATTATAATATGCATCTCTTTTTTGTTGTTGTTGTTGTTGCAACGTCTCATTTCCTTCTAAGTCTCTTGCACTGCACTCTGAAACAGCCTGTTGTTCAAAGTGGTACACACATGCATTGCAAGTCTAGATTACCAACTAAGCAGGCTGAGCAGGCAAGTGCACAGGATCTCCAGATCCCCAGAGACCTTGCCAAACTCTAAACACCCTGCTTATTAGTTTATTGTTTTCTATGTGCACATTTATTAAAAGACTCCAAATGCATTGTTAAAATCATATCTTGCCTATTGGCTCATTTGACACTGTAGTCTATAAAGAAGCCAAAAATTTACAACAGAGGCCCATCAGCATTCATTACCAGTGTGTCCTTTCAGAACTTTGTTCTAATTACAGCTTTTTTAACCAAACCAGTCTCGGTTTATTTGACAGAACCTGGTGAATGTTCAATTGTATGAAAAAAAAATCTGGAAAGCAAAATGAGCACAGCTAAACTCAAGTTTGGGGACAGTTTTCACATGCACAACAGTCGGTTTGCAGACGCGTAGGCTGGAAGATCCCTCAACCAGCTAACCACCCAGCGCTCCTCTGAGCTTCGCGCTGATTGGCCACAATCGAGTAAAGGCGGAAGTCTACAGTATGAGGGGATTCCCCGAGGGAAGTTCCCAACTCAACTAGGCTATGTAAAACATACATAGCCATATCCTCTCCAGCGCTTCGTAACTTTGCATCTCAAGATTAGGCGACGACGCTGCGGTAGTGTCAAAACAATAAATTCGACTTCAACAGTTACTCGAATGAAGGTAAGAGGACACTCACTAACACTGGCAGCGAGGTAAACTCATCTCAGGACTTCTTCTTGCTCAGTCGCTTTAGTCAACGCCGGCTGAATGAGCTACGGCTTATCAGACACTTACACTTTAAAGAATACGGAACTGTATAAAGAAGATTTTGAGCGACACTTTTAAAATTACCCACGGCTGCGTCCCGGTAGGCTTCAACATTAAGTGTTACTCACCTTTACTAACTGAGCCTGTGGCTACAGGCTGCTACTTATCCAGGAGCTGTTGGGAGTGAAGTGTCACTAACAGGTACTGTTATTTACGGTGGCATTTGTTAGGAAGGCTGTTCATTAATCGAGCAGCTCTTTATGAAACTGCCATCAGCAGTTAAGGTGATGTTAGGCATCACCTTAACTTTCTTACGTTAGATTGAGGTGCAGTTGTCCCAGAATTGCTTAATGTTGTGTGATGATCGCTACTAACAAGTAGGAGTGTCTGCTTCAGCAGTGTTATACTCATGTATTACACATGCATTGAGTAACTTTAATTATTTGTCATTACTTTCCAATACCTCATCTTCATCTTCAGCCTATAATTCCTTACAGAGCTAGAACAAGGCATTCATGGTTGAAATATGAAGACAATTTTTAATTCCACCAGACCTGCCAATATTCATTGGTAATAAGCAAATATTTTGAAGATTGTTTACTCAAGTTTTGGCATGGTTTTGTCATTTGGACCAGTAGCTCATTTAAAGCAGCCAAACAATTTGGCAGCACTTTAAGGATTTCTTGACTTCTCAAAAAATATTTTTAAAGTACACGAAGACAAGTTGACAGTTGTTTGTAGAAATGTTATAAAAATGGCTGAAAAAAAAAACCTCTTGGTTTTTTAACTGATCTAATAGTGCTTACGAGGTCTTTTAAGAGTGTCTTTCTTTTGTTAGTGTGTTTTAAAACATGTTGTAGTTTCACTTGTAGGGCTCATGTGTGCTGTGTCAGTGATGATTGTGGAGCACAAGGCATGGAAAGGAACATCGGCGACCAGCTCAATAAAGCATTTGAAGCTTATCGTCAGGTCTCCATCGAAAAGGACAATGCTAAAAAGAAGTTGCAGCAAGTGGTAATGATGAAGAGCAACTATTTTAAACTTTGTGCCAAATTTTACCAAGAATTAACAATATTCCACAATACATCACGGAGTAGATTGCATTGCTAGCTTCCTCCCCCCCAAAAAGAGTGTTTATTCTGCTTATGTTATTAAATGTCAAACAGCATGATAATTACATTTGGCTCTTTCAATATATGAAAACGCAACACGGTGCTTAGACCACAGTGGATATACTGGTTCTAGAAAAATAACAGAAATCTCCATTTTACAGACTGAATATTATGAGCAATACACTCGAGACCTTCAAAAGCAGATAGAAGATCAACAGCAGTTGATTTCAGAACTTGAAGCAAAGTTGTCAGCAACGAGGCAACCATCAGGTTAGTGAGACGTGCCAGACGTTTTCAATTCTGGGGATTGCGATGTAAACAAAGTGTCATGGGCTGTCGGAATATATGCAGAATCTGTTTGTATCACCTAATTTATAAACTGGTCATTTTCACTGTTTTGATTTTTAGGAGAAATGAAATGTGAACCATGTAGTCTTCTCCTTGACGGGGCCAGCACTTATAGGAAATTACACCCGGTATGTTTATAGTTATAACGTGCTTTTTCTGCATCTAGGCTATATGAATGCTACAATGTTATGGCTCCAAAACAGGTTTCCAGTTAAGAAATCATAAATGTGATCGCACGCACGGTTTCCTCTCGTGTATGTGAAGTTGATGGCACTTTTGCTTTACTATGTTGCATGTGTGTTAAGGTAAAGAGATGTTAAAGGGTCACATTATGCACATTATGCATACAGTATTAACCGTGAAGCTTAGAATATTGCTTGATCACGTGTGTCACACTGTCTTTGGGACTGCTATAACATTTCAGTCAGTGTTTAGTTTACACATGCTTTAAAGGCAGTAAAGAGATATTCTGTTCATTTTCTGCTATAAACCCTGACAAAAAAGATCTTTTAATAATTTTCCATACTTCTGATTATTTGTTTTCCTCTCATTCAGGCACTTGTTGTGGCCTGCTTTGCTACTGTAATAGTATCCCCTCTCTGTTTATCTCCACACACAGTGTATCCACTTTTACTTCACCAGATGGTGCTAGAGGATAATATCGCTGCACAGTTCAGCAGCTTGAGCTTTACAGTTATTATTATTTTTCACAAGTAAACATAAATATGCAATGTTTAAATAAAGCTTGCAGATGTATGAACAATATGCCCTTGGATAATTGCTGTAAATGATCGCTATAAATTTAATGTGTCTTTTTCAGGAGAACGTGGGCTCTGCTGCTGTTGCTCCTAAATTGCCAGTCAACAGCAGCGTTGACTAGTACGTGTCAATCTCCTTTTAAAACCATGAACATTATAGTGAAAGAATGGATTTTGGTTCCTTACTCCTGGCTTCTCTGTTTGTCAGTCAGGACATGGTCGAAGCATTCGAAGAGATTGAAGGGAAATTTCGACAGATCCGGTCTTTAACCAAAAGACAAAAAGATCATTTAAAAAGATTCCATGGAGGAAGTGATACATCAAATGGTAATATTAATATTTACTGAATATTACCTTCTGCTTTGCACTGTCTGAATCTGAAAGCACTTCTTTTCTTTAATTGGTCACTTAAAAAAAAAAAACGTGTTTAATTTAAATAGCCTTGTATAGTTCATAACAGTTTACGAGTTTACTAGCTTTTGCTTTGTTGTTTAATTGGATAGCAACACCATGGCATGGACTGTACATGAATGCCCGATTGCCCTACGAACCATAGCTGGCCACCTCTGAAAAAAAAGGTGGATAAACACATTTAATAATTCCACTGACAAATGCTTTATGCTAGCTCTGCATAGTGCCTATATAATAATGCAACATAGTGACATTTAGTTTTGTTATATTAACATCTTAAATAAAAATAAAAAGCATATACATCTAATCATGAAAGGACAACTTGGGAATGGGAATAGAAAACTTGGCTTTTTTTTTTTATGTGTGTAACTTTGGAAATTGTTGCCAAACTCAAATGTCCTTAAACCAGATCTATGTCAGCGAGTTGACTCACAAATGGAGAATGAGACCTGCGTAAAATCGCTTTATTTTTCTGCCATCTTGACAGATCAGCGGTTCTCCATGCCCATCCAGTGCACAGACCGTACCGCAGATTCAGAGGCACCCTTTTCCTCAGCTCTAAGGCCACAGGTGGATAATTCTCTCGTATCTACCTCGCTGGCATCCCGTGGCGCCGGCCAGGAGGACAAGGACTTGGTAGAATCTCTCACCAAACTCAGTGTCAAATTCCCGCCCTCTGCGGATAGTGAATATGACTTCCTGAACAGTGCTCCAGAGAGACAGATTGGGCTGACCATGCCTGTGCAGCGGCCTCTCAGTAGTGTCTCCTCCACGCTGACAGAGGAGGAGTCCGTGCCTTTTGTCTACGCTAACTCCCCCTCCCACACAACATCATCTACACTCTCCCAGGAGAGCGTGCGGGGACCCCAGCAGGTGAGAATCACAGGAGAAGGTCTGAGAAAACTAGTAGCAAATTATCAGTTTCTGATTGGTCTTTACTAATGGAGGAGTGAAACAGTGTGAAGTCCAAAAATATCCCCTTGGCTAAACTTGAAACGTATTACTGTGTAATGTGTGCTGATTCTTTTTTTACTTAAGCATGGATGCTCTGGTTATATTTGGCATCTTTGCTGGAAAGTGTGAGCCAGATGGAAGCACATTACAGCGTCTGAATGTGATTTGAAACAAGTATGATGGTTAAGTGGGATTTTATTGCTGATGTGTCTAAATGCCTAATAAAAAAAAAAGAAAAGAGAAAAAAAAAAGAAGAGTGAATGACGTGTAGTAAGAGCTACAAGTTGGTCCAGTTTTCATTATATGATTCAATCCCTGGATTACACCAACACAGGCATTAATAATAGGTATGACTGTTTGGATAGTTTGAACACAGAATTCATAAATAGCAAGTTAATTAAACACTTGAGAATAGCATTTTGTCTTTACTTCTGCCTAGTATTTGTTCTAACTATTGGGTTAACAGGGGACATATTCTTTAAAGCAACAGATACCACAATTTTAAGGCCAAGTGGTCCAGCCTACTTTAGTAGTAGGCTGGGTAGAGTGATTGTAAGGATAGCATAAATAATAAATTTTTTTTCTTTGATTCATCCTGCTCTGCAGCCTGTCTGGAGACCTAAGCTGTGTGATGCAGCTGATATGAGGACAGAGCTGGGGACACCTCAGAGCAGCACTCGTGAATGTGCTTTCTGCAATGCTGTGGTTCCTCCGGACCAAATGAACAGCCACCTCTACTTGCATTTCTCTCCTACGAATGGCGCCGACAAGTGACAGCAGAAGCAGAGACTGATGGGGAAAAGCCACAACTGTTTCAAGACTTTACTGTTTTCATGGTCTAGTTGTGCCTGCCATGAAGTACAAGCGCTGTACTGGATTTCAAATGACACTGCAATGAGACTTGAATTCATTTATTTAATACTGAAGAATTAAATGGTACATTTTCTTGCCCATTATATTTTTCTAAAATCCCACTGAGATTTTACAGTGATGCGTATGGTATATGTGAGCAAATAAACACATTTAGACTCACAATATATATTTTTTTAATCATTTGAATTGATTTCAACATGCAAATATACAATATTAATATATAATATATAGACTGGTATGTTGGGAAATGTATCCATACATAAGAAAGAATGGGTATGATAACACGCACACCTTTCCCCCTTTTATGTTGGGTTTTGGATCTCACGGAATAACAATATATTATGTATTAGAAATGGAAACATTAATTATCTCTGGAATGGTGAACATGGTGATTAGCACTATTTTCAGGGTAATTCTCATCATTCCTCCACATTTAATAATTAATCCAGAATAATATGAAGCAGCTGTTTATTTCGGTGTAGAGACATTTCCATCTTTCAAATGCGTTTATAACCATGTGTTTATTAAGATTGTCTACACAGATACTCTCATTCAATTAGATGGCAAATTACCCCGCTATCTGTATACTTATTGTTTTATTACAGGCAATATTTAACTGATTATATGCGCACGTTTATTTTAATGGTTATAGGAACATGATATGACTCTTCTTTCATTTCAACTGTGCTATTCAAAGTAATAAAATGACTGAAGATGTGCCAGTTTTAAGTTACATTACACTACTACACTGCTACGCTGTCAAATTCCTGGAAAACAAAGGCAGTTTCTTGATATGTGAAACGAGTGAACGAGGATACAGGTATTTTGCAAACACAGCGTTCGTATTTTACAGTGTGTACCTTAAAACGTGAATTATTTTTTAAACAGCAGCATCATCTTATGACTTCCGCAGCATTTATTCACACCTTTGCGAAGATTGCAGTGATTTTCACCATTCAGTGTGATGATGTTTGAGAAAACGGGGACACTGTGTTGGAACACTTTGTTGTGCAGTGAGGCCCTTGCAGACCTTCAGCTTTGGGTTGGTAACACTTGTGCTGGATAGATGAGCTGGTGTGAAGACTGCAACATTTTTTTTTCTCTCTTTACAAGTGCTGAATATTATAACTCAAGCGAGTTAAAACAATCAAATACCCATAGCAGACTGACTGATTTGTAAGTTCAAACTTCAGTGATATTTGCTGCTGAGCCTTCCTTTGTGTTATATAAATAGCTCCGAAGGGTGTAAGGAAGTGATGCTATAATGCTATCAACTACTCTGAACTAATGAGTCATTAGACTAACGTGCAAGAGCAATATTAAAAGACAATACACCCTGTTCGTAGAGGAAAATAATGAAAATACCTGCCAACTGGAGTATATACAAACGTGAATATTACCTACATATTGATCCACTGTAATATGTCAGACATGATGCATGTATCTTCTGGAGTGATATAAACCACATAATTCTTCTCAAATCACATCATGAGCACTGATAAGAGAATTTATTCTCTCTCTTTTTTTTTATTTTGGCAAATACATATCCCTAATGATCCTCTCTGGTTAATCTGTGAACAATCGAACATTGTGCTGCCTGCATGCTTTTCTCTCTGGGATCATGAACAGCTGCTTGCTCATAATTATGTTGTCATTCATTGTTATTTGGAAGAAAAAACTCGTACTGACAGCTATAATTTTTTTTTTTTTTGTATATTTCCATACACTATATTTACTCATGGGTGTACACGGCAATGGGAACTGTTTGTGAAAAGTTCACTTTAGCTGTAAGGACTGTTATTGTCATCATTTTCAACAAAATATGAGATCCATCTTTCTCCTTGGGGCATTTGCTACCAGAGCTGGTAGATCTGAAACATATTTAAGAGCTATAAAAAAATGGAAGAGGACTAAAAAAAAAAAAAAAAAGGGAGAAGGATATGGATTGAGACGGAGAAGTAGCAGGCTGATTACAAGGTGTCAAAATTGCCAGGAGCAAGAAGGTGAAAGCAATCAGGGGTGAGAAGAGTGCAGCATTCGTGAGGGGCAACTAATTATCCATCTCATTTGTGGAGAGAAGCATTTGAGGCAGCTCTAGCCCACTGAATGGTGACAGATTGGTGCGGAGGAGAGGGGAGGTGTTAGAACAATGGAGCCCAGCTCACCATCATTACTGCATGCTAATCAGCAGTGCTTCTGCACCATCAGTCGGTGCTGCAGCAAGTTCGGGGAGACAGGGAAGTCACCAGCTTCAGGGGACTATAGTCATTCCCAAGTAGGGGAGAGAGGGAAGAAACTGATGCACATTATAGCTGTATGCGCCTTGCTTTTGCCTTTTTAAGCTTTTTGGTTATCTTGCGTCTATCCAGCTTTATGGTTGAATGGAGATACTTTCTTAGTTTGAGTATGAAATGTGAAATGAAAAAGCAAAAAAATCACTGTTAGTTTTATATATATATATATATATATATATAGTAATGTGATTTTTGTAATTATGTCCACATAATCTTGCATACAGGAAAGCTAATTAGTATACATCGAGTACATCTAGAAGTGGCCACTTGGTTTCTATATGTATACATGTATGTATGTATGTATGTATGTATGTATGTATGTATGTATGTATGTATGTATGTATGTATGTATGTATGTATGTA
>JAVDPK010001720.1:654381-670212 GCA_034780415.1 Cichlasoma orientale | reverse complement strand
TATGTATGTATGTATGTATGTATGTATGTATGTATGTATGTATGTATGTATGTATGTATGTATGTATGTATGTATATGGCAACTCAAAATAGAAATTTTAAATCTGATATTACTAATAAGCAGCTTAGCAGGCTGAAACAGTACAAAGGCTGCACAACAACTTGTATTATTTTCTGAGGCTTTTGTGTTTTGTACCCTCTGACAGTGATTGTGGTCCCATCAGTACAAAGACAAATATTTGAAGAAGTCCAATCAGATGCAAATGCTTTTTTTTTATTGGTCAGTCTTGTGTTATATAGTGAGTCTACTTGATTTTAAAAATTGCATAACTTTCTTTTAATCAGCCTGTTTTTTTTTTTGTGTTTTTTTTTTTGTTAATTGTAAGTATGCTTTAACTATAACTTTTTTCCCCCAGTTTCGGTGTTACACTTGACTATATATTGTTATTATTATTACTATTATAATTCAAGCGTTTACACTTCAGCTCCTATAGACATAACATTTGTTTATGTTTGGTTTCTGACATTAATTGATGTGAAGCAATTAGTGCTATAATACATTATTTAAACAACAATAATCATTAAAATACCTGAACTCTACAAAAGAAACATACCCTTTTCTTTATTGGCCATTAATTGGATTATAATTTCAATAGACAATGAACAGAAGAGTCACCATTGCCCTAAATCATTATTTTCAACAATTACTCTTTTAAATATTTAAACAATGTTTATTAAATTGTGCCATTGCCAAGAAAATATAACACAAAGGGGAAAAAATAGATTGTTAAAGGGTTTAATCAAATCGAAACAAAACAGAGAGATAGCAAGTGGATTAAGGTCACATGGCTAGCGTGCCCTCTTCACATCAATGTCATTTAGATAATTAACAACTTAGGAGAGAAGCATATTCAACTGTCTGTGCACTGGTCACCATTGGCATGAGAGACTGCCAACTCTCATGGCGTTGTGAGCTGAGAGTATCACCTCACAGTTGTCTTGCCATGCGTTGGGCTCCTTGTGCTCCCTGTGCAGAAGTGGTGGAGCTGACTTTGTGTTCGATTAAATGTGTTGAAGCCATCGCTGCCTGTGCAAAGTCTCAGAACGGCCCCTCTCCATTGTGTTTGTTTCAGTGCTGGTCTGAGAGCCCTGATTTCTGGAGCAGAAATTTGGCAGTCACAGCAAGTGATGACAGAGGCAGTGGTGAGATCGCACCCGGAACCCCAAAGGAGGCTCACATTTCATGCGGATGAGAGGTCCATTCAATACACAGAGCACAAAAGCACTGATCAGTGGAGTTTGATGATGCTATTGTTCTGAAAATCACACTGTTCAGCCACTACAGCAAAGACTACTTTTGTTTTTTACTTGGGGAGGGTTGAAGTGTTGGATATTTGCAAACTTCTGAACTTTTTGAAGACATTTAGCTGCCAATTTAAAAAAAAAAAAAATTACAACTGAAAGTCTGGCTCTCAAGATGTCATCCTCCTGTTATTTTATTGTCACTGTTAAATCAGTGTAGGTTGTTTTTCTTCTTGACACATGGGGGTGGGATTGAGCACGGGGATGTTTGCGGAGTGGTAACTTGCAATTCAAGGGTTAAGGCAGCATGAAAGAATCCATTCTCGGTTTAATGACCTAGCCTTGCTGGGCGAGGACGACAGGGAACATGCTCTTGACTTGTACTGAATTTGCCAATTAACACCTCCAATAACAGGCTGCCTCTGAACATCACTAGTGTAGAGAAAGGAGGAGCAACTCTCATGCTTTGTTTTTCAGCCTCTGATCTTGTAATGATAAGGTCTGTGATTTCTTCATATGCAGAAAATTATTTTGCCATATACACCATTTGGTTAAACCTATGATGGCAGAATTCTCTATTGTTGCAATAACTCTGAGAGAAACCTGTAGTTCAAGAGCTGTGTTTTCACTAACTATCAGGCTGGCAAAGTTAGAAATATTTTATTTTTCCTCATGCTACTTGAATCCTTACGTAGTTGTTGGGCTGTTCTATTTTTCGCACACAGCCATATGGCCATGTAGAGCTTCAGTTAGACACATGGCTGGTATCTAAGATACACTGTGCTTGATTAGCTTTTTTTCCTTCTTATTGTTACACGTGAAAATACAAGACAACAGTGCTGTCCTTGATAGATGTATCAGGAAAAGATCTTTCCCTTCAAATAAGGTCCCCATTCTAGTCACCCCTCTGGTTTCACACATGCTTATCAGACTCCCAAACAACACCTAGTACAGGTGTGAATATCAAAATCCCCAGTGAAAATCACAGTAGATTCTCTCATGTGGTCTTCGGAGTCCTATTACATACAGCAGTGGCTATGCATTGGGGCTGGGATGCTGCTGGCTAACAGCAACTGCAAAAACACCTTTGGCGAAGTGCAAGGTGGACCTCCTTACACCAAATGTGCTTAATGACTAAAAAAGGGGGAAAAAAAATCATGCTGATCTAATTGAAAAAAGGTGCGTAAGTGTACAGTAGCTGGTTATTGCCCAGTACAATCACACCATAACACACTTGTTTCACAATTCATTAGCAGGTACTTTCACAATATACAATAATTGAAAGATAGCTGCATAATTGATAGCAGTTCACACCATAGGGAAAGTGCAGTGATCCATCTAATGATAGTAATAAAGTGTAGAGAGATGGGATGAAGATGATACCACTTGAGGTGTGAGCTATGTACATTTGTGATGAGAAAGGCCTTGTACTGACACTTTGTCAACATAACAGATACCAACACCGTGAAGATGTTAGTCATATTCATGCCAGTAGCGCTGAAGAGATTCACAATGTACCTCCTGGAGGTTAGCAGATCATAGCTCATATTTTCTTTCTGACCACCTTTGTGTCATGTGTAGAAGAATATGAACCTTGTTAGAGATGCTACATACAAATCAATTCATTTATTCAGTGTTAAGAAACCATCTGGCTTGATCAGAGCTGAAAGTCATCCTGGCAGGCCACTTTACTGACTGACACCTCATAGAATTAGTGGGAGGACGGCTTAATTTACCGGCTTCGCTCGGCTCCGGCAACACGATTTATCATCCTGCTGGATTCTGAGCTCAGATACGGACCGAAAAGTCTTCGGCAAGCCCCAGTTACCTTAAGTCTTTGTTACAGCATTGAACAGATTCAGCATATCTTGTTGTTTATTAGTCTTAGATAGTGAGATATAACACTTTTTGTGTTCTCTTTGTGGAAGCTGTGAAAATGGCACGCCATATGTAATACACTTGCTTGCTGTTGGTCTTGCCAATTCCCCCAAGATTGGTAATTCCTGTGCCAATGCTCGCACTCTCTCTTTGTCCTTGTGATTTGATTGAGCTTGTTGGATTGGATTGGTTTCTTTTGATGCTATGTCTGGTGTTTAGTTGTTGATTTGATGTCACTTGCAGTCCGTTTAAAATAACCATTTGAACCAGAACATACGTGTTCAGTTGTACCTCCAAGCTACTGATAAAACTGAAATCATAATAATAATAATAAAAAAAATTCTGAATTGCACATAGTAAATAGGCATCCAAAGCAAATGGGAACCAAAATATAATCCTGTGATTTTTTTTCTCTCCCTCTTCTGATTCTGCACAAAAACAAATTGGCTGCATATTTTGTTCACACCTTGTGTAACTTGGGGATAGCAAGCGCAATCCTCCCTCGTCATACCTGTGACAACAACCTGCAAAGTGCTCCCAGTGCCCTAATCTGCAAGGTAGAGACCTGCTGCTGCTGCATGTAGATGTTGTTTTCTTTTTCCGTAGATTCTTGTCCCCGTGGTTTTTACATTTACACACCCACGAGAATCACACAAGGTAAAAGAGAATATGTGAGTGTCTCACAAGCTACCAATTTTTTTTTTCTCAAAAACATGTTCACGTTCAGTAGAAAGCAATAAAGGCATACTGATGGTGTTTGATTTGGAAATGGCAGTCAGACCGTGATTTTAGCATCAACAGATGGCCAGTAGATTGGTTTAAATGAGTAACACCACTGCCTGCTTTAGAGTTGGCTCAAGTAGTAGAGTAGTGTACTACTGTCTTATCATATCTCCTTGTGTGAATGATGATGTCACCATGATAGATGCTACTCAAGTGGGATCAGACCTGCTCAGTGATGCCTGTAGAGACCAGCTCAGGGAGATCCCTGTCTGGCTGCATTATTCAACAATACTCCTTACCTCTCCCAGGCAAAAAACAACAACAAAAAAGGACTGTTGAATATTTGAAAAATAGATTGGATTTTTTATTTAAGTGTATAGATGCGGAAGGGAGAAGGGGGAAAAACAGAAATAGTGCCAGTCAGTGCAGCCTGGAAGGCCACCAAGGCAAATTGCCGAGTTTTTCTAACTGATCTACGGGACTTCTTGGCTGTATCACTTGGGGACGTTTTGGAAAAGTGCGCTACTTCGAGGGCCTTTTGAATGCAACTACGAGTTGACAGATCATTGATCATTTTAGTTTCACAAATATGTCTACCAGTTAGTTGAGAATTTGATATGTATCTGTTTTGTGGCCGTACTAGTAGCTTCTATCATGAGACCTTACAAAGGAGTTTTGAAGTCCTAAAAATTGGAAAGCAAAAAAGGCTCCGGGTCTCCTCTGGAATTCTGGGCTGTTTTGATAAATTGAATGAATCAATATTTCAGTTGTAACATAAGAAAGGAAATCTGCTCATTGATAACGTACCAGACATTGTGCCAGACAGTGATAGCCTATTTTCAAAACGGCAGCGTAAAGAAAAAAAAAGAAAAACAACAAAAAACAAAAAAAAAACATGGCTGCAGAACCACTGCTCAGATCCTGACGAGCCAAGCTGAGTATTGATCCATCTGGCTCTGAAGACACTGTCATGTCACCTTTGCATTTAAGTGTTATCTTGTCAGCTTCAAATGATCTAGCTGTCAGATCTGGAAAAAGCTGGCCCGTGTGATGCTGCTTTGTCTCTAATGTCCAGCTGTTGCTGTGGCTGCCTGTGCCAGGAGAATATTCCAACGCAGTGTTTATTCTGTTTTTAAATGTTGATTCGCCTAACCCGCTAATACACAACGGCTTACTTGCGTCTTCATCATTTTCCCAGGTTGTGTTTCCGTGCACCTGTGTCAGCGCGCAATGTGTGTTTTGTATGATGCTGTCAAATTCCACATTATGCGTGACAGTTGATTCTTACACCCGCAGTTTTATTCAGTTTCCGTGTCCTTTCCCATTCTCTCAGATAATTAAACAGACAACTTACGGTGGATGTTATAAGAAGCTCACTAGCAGCAAAAACCAAGTGTAAATTGCTTCAAAATTGATTCCCTTTTCCCTTCAGCAGATGTAACTGATAGTTAAAGGGTGGGAGCCTAGCCTCTTGGTGAAAGGGCACAAACTCTTTCAACTAAGGTGTGGTAACAGGGTGAAAATTCGAAAGTAAATTCCCTCACTGATAATGTACCCTACATCCCGCTAATGATAACACACCCACTGCATTGCTCTCACAGCACTAATTTTCATGTTTTCACTCACATACGCTGCAAATGTTTTTTCCTCTGTTCTACGATTTATCTTTTCTTTTTTTCCCCCCTCATACACGAATCAGTGTTCAGTGTCCAATTTCTAATTTAGTCCCTGTATGGTGGCTTAGTTTCCCGGTCATTTAAAGAGTGGATCAGTTCCTAAAAGCTTTTGGAGATGCTGCAGGGCAGTGAGTGTGTTGGGCTGCTATAAAGGCAACAGTAGGACATCGGCCAGTAGTTCACACTTGTTGGAGCACACTGGTGAGGCTGTGAAGATGGATTTGGTCTTGATTATAAGGTACTGTTTGTATTTCTCATCTTTTAATCAGTGTGAAATAATCACACTTTATTCTTTCCTTTTTTTTTTTCTCCCTATATGCCATTCCTGCACCATGCAGTGAGATGCACAGATGCAGCTGTAATGGGATAAACATTCTTCTCGCAGAACACGAGAAAGAAAAATCAAATTGATCACGACGATTCTTTCTTTCTGATCATCGGCGAAGTTTGAGAAGAAAATCATCTGGTTTCCACGTGTTTGTTTGTGACAGCCTCGATGTGAGCGGTGGAGACATAAATCAAGTCGGATTTATTTTTCCTCTCAACTTGGAACATAGTTCTCTTCCCTGTAGAATTCAGAACTGATCATTAACCTTTCCTTTAGTTCCTTCCCTTGCCTGGTCACATTTCCTCTTTATTTGGTTCCTGGCCCCATATGCCACTTTCCTATTTCCTGCCTGCAGACAGCAGGGAGTAGCTCTATTATCACCTTCCTAGAGCTGTCTTTGAATGTGAGAGGCAATTCCATTTCACTCAGCCATGGGGAGGAGGAGGAGGAGGATGAGGAGGAGGAGGAGGAGGAAGAAAAACACACGCCACAGAGCACAGAGAAATTGGTTTAGGTTACTTCTAATAGTCGAACGTAAGACTATTTTGCTTTTCCTCTTGTATTAGATTTAGAGAGTCTACGATGCAGGGCTCGTGGTGAATGCAGAGGATATTGTACAGTTTTAAACCAGAGCAAAGGTTAAGTGCTGGCTATCATGTCTGCCTATTGTGTGAACAATTTATCGTCAACTCCATTGAGAAGTCATCTTTTGAAATATTAACAATCCCGAAGCATTTATATTCCACTACTGTGAAGCTGTGCTAAAGATATCAAAGACGTCTCTAATGCTTCCACTCTCGAGTGTGTTTGCTACATTTTGCAGCATTTTACTCGAAGCCGGCGTTATTTTTGGGCTTCCCTAAGTCTTATTCCAGCTTTTATCTGTGCCTAGTTCTTTGGAATGGTAGGGCTCTTGACAATATTGCTCCTGGATAAATTAAACATGAGTTACGTAGAGTGATAATCTGTGGGCCTCTCTTTTCACACTGCATTCCCAATGAGCTGTGTGTTGGCCTGGTGTTGTTGCCTGTGATTTTAATGAAGATTATTCTTGTAACACGACAGTCGCCTGTTTGCTCCTATTCCTCCCCAAATATTTTCTCCTCAAACCGAGAATTTTCCTTTCTTTCGAGTGATCTGTGCAACATTTGTGCTTTATTTTAAAAGCGTTTATATTGCGGGTCAAAATCACCAGTTTGTCACGGACGTTAATTAAAATATTTAGGCACCAAATCACATACCTGGTTGTTGTTTTTGGATTAAACATTCACCATCACGTCAGCCCAGTTATCGATTAAACAATACACTGGCAGACACAGCTGTGACTGGGTAATTAGTAGGTATTTTCTTCCTGTCTAAGCAGTGTACTGTGAAAAGACAAAGCCCAAGCTAGATTGAAGCCCCCTGTTTTCTGCTGTTCAGATTTGAGTTTATGGTGCTCAGAAAACCTTGGAGTATTCTCACAGGAGCAAGTGCACACTTCGTGGCATGGCCACTCTTAAGATGGAACTGCTGTTTTATAAATAATTTCAAAGTTACAAACATCAGCCTCACAATCACAGGGATCCAATGATATTCATTTGGCATAAGTCAGTTTCATTTCGGTGTGCTCTTCATCAGAAATGGCTTAAAAAGTAGAGTTAGTCTGAATTTTTTATGCCATGGGCTTACTGGGGACAGTGGCCATGTTCTTCACTCGCAGACGTCTGACAGTGCATGGCAGCAGAAATAACAAAATGGTCACAAACCCCAACTGCACTCCCCGGGTCACACTGGCTCTTTAAAATTTAAAGAGACTAGCAAGAAACCAAACAGCTGATAACAGGTCAGTAGCAGGTGATAAAAGAAGTTTTGGTCGGGACATTAGCCCTTCCGCTAACTTTGTGCTTCCTGACATTATATCCATGCAGTTTGCTAAGCCAAATAATACACATCCGCGAGCATGCAGGAGCTGCAGGCATTACTCTCAGGGACTGTAGTACCCTGAGGAGTACAGTCTTTCACAAGTGTTGCCTTGCTGCTGAATTGGTATTAGACTAAATTCACACATTTATAATTAAGCACATAATTATTACATATTATCTTCTCTATATGTTTGGTAAAGGGGGAGCTCAGCTGATGAATCAGATTGTTGTTTCAATGGTGTTCCACACTGTCACTGTCAAAAAACAAACAAACAAATACAAATAAAAATAAACTAATGCCAGAGAATGAAAGAGAGAAGTTAAGAATAACTCACAAAAAATGTGTGCCTTTAAGAGATAAATAAATGTGTTAATGAGATGCGGTATTAATTGATTGTCACATGGGACTGTTCATATTCACGTCACCTGCAAAATATACACGTTGAATAATAAATTTGGACTAGCTGTTTGCAATAAGAATGAAATGATGCAAAACAATAACTGCAACTAAACACACTGCATCAAATAGAGTCCAATTTAGCAAATTAAATTATGCCGATTGCACGGATGTTTATTTCTGCAGCTGAAGGAGTAACTGTGCACGTTTGTTCACTCAATAGCGAAATAGTCAGATGATGCAATTAAAATGGGAAATGCTGCAGGATTTTAGTGACTTTGCTCGCGATATATGCGTTTGGTTTAAGGTGAAAAATCCCTATAGTGCAGTTCTGGTATGGTATTATTATCCCACTGAACATCCTGATCACCTGTCCTGAGGTTAATTTGCTGTGAGCTTTGCGGTAGAGAATCGCGTTTGAGTCTGGTCTGACTGGGCGACCCTTAAAGGACATCAATAATGAGCAGGTGTAGGAGTGCACTTCTGCGTAGACGCGTGTCTCTGTGTGTCCAGGGAGGACGGCTAATAAGGGTTTAAAAGCCACAACTGTCCACTCCGCCCCTTAGCAGGCCCCCAGCTGTCTTTTCTGCCAGAAAGCACCCTGATTCCCTGTGACAGAGCAGATCACTGATGGCAAGAAACCACAGGGGGCAATAGTTATGTTAGCATAGCACAAAGCGCCCCCACACTTGATCGGGTTAGTGGCGCTAGTTAATTAAAGAGTTAAGGTAAACGCAGGTTCTCTTGTTTTAAAAACACAAAAGCGCAAAAAAAATAAAATAAAATAAAATAAAATAAAAATCCTTCACTTTGATTTATTGATGGAAATTGCAATGTGACGTCTAGCAAACAACATATAAATAACTTAAAGGCCATCTTAAATGCATTCCCATGAAATTTTTAGTGCTGCTGTAATATAAGCCACTACCTGTCATGAATCCCAAATAACCTTGGCTCTCTCCTCTTAGTTCATCCCAGTGTGCCTCATTCCTTATTACTGGCCTGACAAGGAAATGTTTACCCATCCGACAAGAGACAAGCCATTTCATAGTCAGAAAAAGCAATTTCACCTGACTGGAGTAGCACACTATGTCCCCATATCCTTGCTGGCTATAATTTTGTTGTCATTTTGTGTGCTGTGATCATATCATTGAAGTGACAGTGCTGGGCATTAGGTAAAGTCCCTAAGCTGGTGCTCACTTTCAGGCTTTTTCTCTCCTTGTCATTCACATTGATTGGATTAGACCCAGGTGGCAAGCAGATTCTTTTGGCACAACAATACAAAAATGGTGATGCAGTGGTTGAAAAACACACACATTGTTTTATGCTCAAATTAACATTGTTTTTTGGGAAAATGTGCTCTTTTTCAGAATTAAAATGATATATTTTAGTGGCTTTTTTTTAATTGAAAGCTGTCTCTGTTTCAGTGCTTTGGTTTGGATATATTTTATACGAGTGAAATAATGCAGCTACTGGCATTTAAATATTATTTGAAAACTGAAAAGGCATAACTACTGTTCTCAGTAGATTATGCTCAGCTGGTCAATGGAGGGTGTGTATAAGGCAGGAAGCCAAGATCCTAACCTGCGCTACATCTCCCGGAGGGACAATGCTGGCCATGGGCATGACAAATCAGCCCCCTCCTCTTTGGTATGTCCACTCGCTAGCTGGGCCAATAAATAGAAGACTTAATCTGATAAACAGGCACCGCATCACCTAGGGAAACAGGGAGTTGCTGCACGGGTGATTCAACAATTGGTTTGTTCAGGGGGGGAAAAAAGGAAGCCCACTTTGCTTATTAAAGATCAGTGATGGAAGTGAACCATAATCCTGTAATGAGTAGAGCAGAGAGTGGCCTCTTTTCCTTGGGCACAGACAAGCCCATGCTTGCATGTTTCACAGGAATAGATTGTTGGACCCAGTAGCCTTTCTGTAATGACCCCTCTTGTTAGCTTCAGAAATTCATAGCTCTTCATTAGAGATACAAACTGGTGGTTGTGTTCACCAGAGCAATGGGCCTTTATTGGTCTTCTCTTTAGCTTAACGCCACACTGCAGTGAAACTAAACCAGAAGTTACTCAGTGAAGTAGCAATGATCAGTTGAGGCAGATAGTGATGTTGTAATGGCCCTCTTAAGAGTGAATGGTGTTTCTTATCATCTTCTCTTTCCATTTGCAAAGGAAGGACAGACATTAGAATCACCTGTTAATGATAATGCAATTAAATGGAAGTATAAAAGTTGCCGTAGTGCTGAATCAGAGTCTTTCTGACAGTATAAGCTGCCGGATACATTTTTGCTCCGGTGAACGGCGAACGGGAAAGTTTGAAATTAAGTGCAATTTATAAAAGCCTCACAATCAAAGAATGGATTTTGAGGAAATGTATATCAAACCACTCCCTTTGAACAGCAGTAGTGTTAACTTGGTAATAACCTTGTTAGTAAGTTAAGCTGGGAGCCATGCTGCAGCTGCTCTCTTTGCACTGGGGACTGAGCCACTGTAACTTGGGCCATTCTAACACTTAATTTCATCTTCTCAATCAGGACTGATTTATTATACTGCACTGGAGGACTAAAGGTAATTCTGAAGTGGTCTGATTAACGATCTTTTCTTTTTTAGAGCTCATCCAGCTACTGGAATTAATCTCAAACTCATTGTCAGTTACCTCAGAGATGTGCACCCGCCTGACATCAAATTCAATCTCTCTTTAAATATATTTTCTGAATAATTAAATTTTTTCTCAATATGCTTACCGGTCAGACTGAATATTTTCCCCCATGTTTTTCATACACTTGCTTTCCCAAAAGGCAAAAATTAAAAGAACTAAACTGTATAATGATAACTCCAAGTTAAAACTCTTGTGGGTTCTTGCGGTGAGCTGTGTTTGCCACAGCAGCCCCTGTTATCAGTGCACCGGTTCATAACTTTAGTGCATAAAATATTTACCAGCACTGGGACTCATAAACACATCTTCAGTGGGACGCCATGATTTCACGCTATATCACAAACATTTTAAGGCATCAGATGCACCGCCTGTCATGCACTGTCATTTTTTTTTTGGTGTGTTAATAATATATCTTGGTTTCTTGGGCAGACATACTTTGGCACTCATGGCACATAAATAGGTAAATAACGTGGATAAAGGTAAATAACGCTGCTGTCGTTACAGCTGACAGCAGAAAACAGTCTTTATAACTATGATTTTTTTTCTATTTTTTTGTGTGTGATTTCTTGTTTACGTTATATACTGCGTAAAAGAGTCGGACTCCACGTGTTTTAATCAAATATAGGCCCCTGTCACATTATAAACAAATCACTTTGCTTACAGCGCTCTTCTGATCGTCCTAATTAAGAGCTGTCTAATTAAATTACAGCCTTGAGTTAACCAATGGCAGTACTTGTTTCATTAGCAAAGCAGGGAGAGTGATGGAAAGAAAATCCTTCCTGATTGCAGGATGGTGTCAATTGGCTAATTTGCTGCCTTCCGTAACTCAAGTCATCGCAAGGCGTTTCATAGTGTTAGATTAGGAAAGGCGTGTGCAAAAGCTTGTGATATAGGTTGAGCTAATAGTAGCTTCCTATTGAGCTATGCAGGTCGAGAATTGCATCTCGCCGGCGAGTGATCTCTCCAAGAAATTTATGAATGTGGGCAGTGGCTTTTCGAGCTCCAATGGATCAGAGCTTTCGTTGCAGGACCATCCTATTATATCTGCAAGTGACAACCTGGAGAGAAGTTCACCTCTGAAAAAAAACTCCAGGGAGATGACGAATCAGTCAGAGGCAGACAATTTTCCCGACTCCAAGGACGCATCAGGGGACGTCCAGAGGGGCAAACTCTCTCCTGATCTTCACGGAGTCTCTGACATCCGTCATAATTTCGATGGATCTGCAGGAGAAAGGTGCATCTTTTCTCCATCTACTCAGCCGCAGTCAGTCTCAGCAGCTCCCAGTGCCATGTTCCCTTACCCGAGCCAGCATGGACCAGCGCACCCGGCTTTTTCTATTGGAAGTCCCAGCCGTTACATGGCACATCATCCTGTCATAACCAATGGAGCTTATAACAGCCTTTTAACCAATACTTCTCCTCAAGGCTACCCGGCAGCTGGTTACCCTTATGCGCAACAGTATGGACACACATACCAAGGAGGTGCTTTTTACCAGTTCTCCTCGGCGCAAGCAGGACTGGTTCCGGGGAAAGCGCAGGTGTATCTGTGCAACAGGGCCCTGTGGCTGAAGTTTCACAGACACCAAACAGAGATGATCATCACAAAGCAGGGACGGTAAGTACGCGCGCACGCTTATTTGTGAAACGCATTTATTCGATATTTCTTTTGCATCACTGTAAAAATGTTGAATCAGAATTTAAACGCCGTGCATTAAGACCGTAATACATTTTCCCTGAATAAACAAACAAATAAATAAAAGGGTAACGAACTTTGTGTCACACCGAGGGAAGCTTATTAAAAACAAACAAGGAAATAAAAACAAAAACAAAGCAATCAGCAAACAAACAAAAAACTTTGCCACGAGAGACATTTTTTTTTTCTAAATCTGTGTTCCTTTTTTATTCCCCGCAGACGAATGTTTCCATTTTTAAGCTTCAACATTTCTGGCCTTGACCCAACTGCTCACTACAATATATTTGTGGATGTAATACTCGCGGATCCGAATCACTGGCGATTTCAAGGAGGAAAGTGGGTGCCATGCGGAAAAGCGGACACAAATGTCATAGGTATCATATCTGCATATTCTAACTATTAGAAGTGTTGAATAGTTTCATTTTGAGTTTCGATGGTAAAACTTTTATTTTATTTTGTTTTTATACCGCTGACTAAAATCTGTGGTGAAAATTCTGAATGAAAATGTCTTTCTTTTCTTTGTCTCTTTTTTGCATTTATTTTTTTTCATTAGGCAATAGGGTTTACATGCACCCGGACTCGCCAAATACCGGTGCGCACTGGATGCGTCAAGAAATATCATTTGGAAAACTAAAGCTTACAAACAACAAGGGCGCCTCCAACAACACGGGGCAGGTAACAATATGATAAGAAATGTTTGAATGATAATTTTTAAAAAAAAAATAATACCAGCTGGAAAATGAAATATTTATATTTTCTTTCTTTCTTTCTTATTTATTTCACCACCTGATTATTTCAGCTGCACTGCTTTTACTTTGTCTCGTTTACATCCGAACAATAGTCGTGTTGTATTATAAAAAATACGAAACATGGATACAAAATTTGGCTAAATCGGTTTATTTTCCTGCTCAAATCTTCTTACCAAACTTTGAAATTCAAAGCCTGACAAGCGTCTTTAATTGGATCTCCAGATGGTGGTTCTCCAGTCTCTCCACAAGTACCAGCCCAGGCTCCATGTGGTGGAAGTAAACGAGGATGGGACGGAAGATACTAGCCAACCAGGACGAGTCCAGACTTTCACTTTCTCAGAAACGCAATTCATCGCTGTCACAGCTTATCAGAATACCGATGTAAGACCACTTAATATCTGACACAACACTGGAAATGTCACCAGACACGACTTTTAACAATTTGGACATTAGCCTATTGAAACGAGAAAAATATTGTGAATTATACAATTTATATTCTCTTTTGTGTCTTAAAACAAAGCAGAACAACAAAGTTTTAATTGGAATAAAGAAAAAAAAACCCAGATCCTACAGCAAGGCGCACACTGGGATTAATCATTTTCTGATGACGCGGAAATTTTCTCGCAAAAATAAAAACCAAAATAAGATCCAAAAAATGAAACGAATTGTTAATATTATTCACATCTATGCTGCACCTCTCTAAACTTCTGACACACGCCTCATGTATCCTATGCATCTTTCCCCCCACAGATTACGCAACTGAAAATCGACCACAATCCATTTGCTAAAGGGTTTCGGGACAACTATGACACGTAAGATCACATTTTTTTTCTTAAAAAAAAAGTTTATTTCTTGTTTGGTTTCGGTTGTAATTTATGTGTGTTTTATTATAAGCTGCTGTAGTTTTAATTCATAGAAGACATAATAGTCAGCTCGGCTTTTTTTCCTTACAATAATTAAGTGTGTTTATAATTCGGTTGAATATGTATCGAATTGGTTTTGAAATGGAAAGAGACTCGCACGATAAACAAAATGAATACACTTAAATGGAAAATTAATCCAAGATTGGTCTAAGAATAATAATATTTCTAGGATAGACAGATATGCGCGTGTTTGACAGGGAATAACTGAGCGTAATCGTGTCCCCGTGTTCGTAATTGTACAGATTCGTGACAAAGTTCCTCCTTTATTTGATCTGAGTTTTTCTTTAATTGTAAATGAATGAATGGCGAGCGCATGAAACTAAAAATCAGACTTGAACCAACGGAAGCAGCGATAACTGGCAGAGCAACTTTTCCTATTTGAATATGTTCTCTTTGTGCTGTACAAGGCAGACGGCACATTTCAAGCTTGCATCGAGATTATTAGAGATTCGCAAATGTTTTCAAACCCTGCAGTGATCGCACCTCCAGAAAGAAAAGTAACGAAAGAAAAAAAAAACTTTTGGGAGGTTCCTTAGGCCTACAAAACCGATGAATCTGCGAAACAGGCCCAGTTGACCTTAATTTGTTTAATGTTGAGAGAACAGACTATAGCACACTGTTTAGTTTCTGAATTGTTTCTCTGTTTTTCTCTCCATCTTTTCAGTGTCTACACAGGCTGCGACATTGACCGCCTAACTCCATCACCGGGTGACTCTCCGCGTTCACAGATCGTGCCGGGTGCGAGATATGCCATGCCTAGCTCTTTCCTGCAGGACCAATTTGTCAGCACTTATGCCAAATCTCGCTTTCACCCTGGCGTGGGGACTGGGCCTGGCACAGAGCGCAGCGTCCCACTCGGCAACAGCTTGCTATCCCCGCAGCAAACCGACGAGCCCAGTGTTGCCACCCCCCCGCAGCGATGGTTTGTCACCCCTGCCAACAACCGACTGGACTTTGCTGCCTCGGCATACGACGCCGCTGATTTTGCCGGTAACGCGGCCACCTTACTGTCCTACGCAGCGGCCGGAGTGAAGGCTCTTCCCCTGCCGACTGCAGGCTGCTCCAACCGGCCTCTTGGCTATTACGCAGATCCGTCTGGCTGGGGAGGACGCACGCCGCCGCAGTATTGTGGTGTAAATAGTAAATCCAGCTCGGTCTTTTCCTGCTGGCCCACTAACTCCATCGGTGGCAGAACAGGCACCAGCTACCTGTCCGAGGAGGGCGACTCGATCACGACAGAGAGGTCACCAATTGGCGGCTCGGAGGAGACCAAACCAAAAGACATGACATCTGAGTCGAGCTGGATAGAAACGCCGTCCTCCATTAAGTCCATCGATTCGAGTGATTCTGGTATCTTTGAACAGGCCAAGCGGAGAAGAATCTCACCTTCTGCAACACCGGTTTCAGAGACAGTGTCCCCGTTAAAGTCTGAGCTGCTGACACCGAGAGAGTGTGAGAAAAACTGCACAAAGGACATTGGTTATTACAGTTTCTATCCTCACAGTTAAAACAAAGCACAGGCTATCTATCTATCTATCTATCTATCTATCTATCTATCTATCTATCTATCTATCTATCTATCTATCTATCTATCT
>JAVDPK010001720.1:639779-654354 GCA_034780415.1 Cichlasoma orientale | reverse complement strand
ATCTATCTATCTATCTATCTATCTATCTATCTATCTATCTATCTATCTATCTATCTATCTATCTATCTATCTATCCTACAGGTTAATCAATAAAAACTATAAAAGGACTGACATTCACAGTTAATGGCCAAAGTGTAAATTCTTCGACTTCAGTTTTGCCATAATTTGGGCGCCTTGTTTCCACACTGTTAAGTCAGAAAGCACTGTAATTATGAATATAATGTACATAATACTGAACATTTTGGTGATAGTGATTGAATGTACACAAAACAGATAAATGATTCATAAGTAGTTGTTTTAAAAAAAAAAGAAAAGAAAAAAGAAAAGCGGAGCCTCTTCTGTTAAGTAGCCTACACTGTTAGAATAAAAGATATTGAGCATCTGTACATAAAAATGTTCTTGTGTAGCATATGCTGGCATAATAACCCCTGTCAGTGAAAAAAAAATATGTATTTTGTACTTTATCAAAGCAGTAGGCTACCAGAAGTTTAAGTGACGTTACCGATCACTGCTACATTCATAATACATGTGGTGAAAGCAGTTATAAATGTTGATAATGTAGACTTAGGGTCTTTTATTTACGTATGTTTTATTTGTATTTATTTTAGTCGGTCATTTTGTTTCATAGCCTTTATGCTATGCTGTTGTGAAACTCTTCGTATCTGCTGTAATGTGACTGAAACGTAATAAATGATGATATCATCAGGACATGTTCTATTTAATCACATCCAGTTCATATAGCATGCGTTTGAAATATATTGCAACGGGTGCACTGACGGGTTTATTATAACGACGGGGTATTTTACACAAATGCATCACGTGGTTCATCTTTCTAGAATTTCAAAGCGGGAATATCAGTGCGCGTCGATGGCAGGGCATCAGATCACAGTCAACACAATTCTCGAATATTCAAATCTTACTGTGATCAGCCAGAGCACCTACCAATTACATCAGGCTTTAGATAGGCGGTCCCCAACCTCATCGCTGCTCCCTCCCTACGCTGGAAGCCACAGGAAGCTTCTTTAGATATTTATTTTCAATTGGACACCGTGCCCTCTTCTGCGTCCATTGATTGGTCCGGAATACAATGAAACTTTCACGGCGCAAACTTTACAGCCAAGTAAAATAATAATAATAATAAAAAAGGGAATAATAAATTAAAATGAAAATTCAATCAAACGGAACAAAATGTGAGTCTGTAATTGGCGCTAGACTTCTGCGCTTTTTATTTTTTACCCAGGCCTATTCATTTCAGTGACTCAACAATAAGAGTTGTTCCTACAACATTTGGTTGGGCTAATTTTGCCATTTGGTTTGCCAGAGATTGTAGAGTGAAAACTTTTTTTTTTTTTTTTTTTTTGGTCATAGTTTCAAACACTGAAAAACTTTGAGGTTGACAAATTTTCTGTTTGGCAGCCAAAGGAAATGACTCGATAAAAGAGTCTTGACTGTATGTGAAAATGTGCGGAGGAACTGACGAGACAAAGATGAAGCAGAAGACAAGGGAAAAGAGACAAATATGAGGTAAGATGTATCTTTATTTATTTATTTTACCATAACTGCAGATCGATTGGTTAATTCCCTACTAAATGACCCAACCTCTATTCGTGTTCTGCTTAATCATAGGTTATTATTGGAATTATTGAACACTGATATCCAATTTATGTCGTTAAGCACATATACAGTACTAATTAAAACGGATGCATAATAAACTCAGTGTGCACTTGGTTTGGAATTTGTCGTGTGAAGGAGACGCTCACAGCTGTCAATATGAGATGTGGCATTTAGCTCGTCATACTGTCAGCTATAGGCCTTCCCCGGGATAAACAGCAGATGGCGATAACTGAATACAGGTTTTGTAATCAAACAACTCTTCCAATTTGTGGTCCCGAGCACTCGGGTCATCCCAGAGGCAACAGAACCTGTAAAAAACAAAACAAAACAAAACAAAAAAAACCTCCCCCCCTTTTCCCCTCGTTTTTTTGTATTTAAATTCTGATTTATTCGCATTTGTGAGTTAAGTAAGGATATTCTGGGAGTTTCCTCTGGATTCAGATGCGCGTGGATGGTGATCTACACCAGATGGTGGTGCTTTACTATTTTTTGTATCACTTAAAGGGACCCATGCTGTTCAAAAGACTCAAATGTTTTCTGCAAGCTCTGATAAACTTGACAAACAGTCTTGTAAACACTGCCCCCGAACACAAGCTGAAGAGAGTACAACAAAAATCACATGCAAACTGTATCTGTTGGCGCTCCCCGTGAAGGCCTGTTCATCTTCAAATTTACTGACTTTAATACAAAACAGCAATATGATCAGCACCCTTGAAGGCAGTGACTGTGTATTTTACTGCTGAGATGACCCATCATGTACGTTTTTGTTGTTCCACCACTTACCATGGCAGCATATTAATAAGCATATCAAATCCCAAAATAACTTAACATCTTGGAATTTTTCAGGGAGGTCTTTGACTTGAGTTTCGTGCTGTAAAGGTGCTATAATGCATCTGCAGCAGAGCTAAATAGACCCACCGCTTTTCAGTTTTTGAAACTTATTTCAGGATGCCCCAGAAGACACATCTGCTCATACAAAGTTCTCTCCAGAGAGAAGAAAGAATAATTCGGAAAAATGCGGAATTTGCATTATTATTAAGATTATTTTATGTATTTAAATTAATTTGCAGTTAGTTAAAATTTGTGAATCAGTTTCATACCATTTTTTTTTTGGACTTAAGGCATTCTGTGGAGCATGTGGGGGAAAACAGAGCATATAGTTGTGCTGTAGCCTATAAATAAAACTATGCGTATTTATCCATAGCTAAAGGAAACCACACTGAAATAGGGATACATAGTCTAATAATTCGAAGCAGATTCCCATCACACAAAACTTGAGGGAAACAGTGTTCTAATTCCTGATAATTGGTGTTTTTCCTCTATGCCTGAATCTTTTTTTCTTCCAAAAGACAAAACATATCAAGAGTGACGCGTCCGCGTCAGCTGGCAGAGATGCGCAAGGTTTTTGTGAACACGCAGCGTATCAGAGAAGCGCTAATCATCAGAGATCTGCAGAGCGACGACCACATAAACATGTGATGGTAGCTCAGTTACTGCTACACCTGACGGGATTATACACACCGGAGGTCTCTGCTCCGTCTCTCTGATACGGTGCACTGCCAAGAGAAGAACATGGATACCGCGGATCAGGGTGCTCAGATAGAGCCGCTGCTGCCATCGGTAAACAGCACTGACGCTTTAGGACAAATATTTACTAATGTACATTAATATTTAAGGACTAGTGTCAAGCTTAATGGGTGTACTGAATAGAGTACTGGTAAAATGTAAAAGATGCTACTAAAAGAGGCAAAAAAAATGTATCCGGGAAGCAGATTCAAAACGTTTGGGTCTCAGGTGATTAAATAATTAAGTTAACTGTGGAGTTTTGAGCAGCTGTAGTTCACCTGCAGGGCTCTACTACAGAAAAGCTGCCACTCTGATCTAGACGAATGGCAGTATGTCAGCTTGTAATATTTTATTCAATCCATCCTTTTAGTGAGCCTAAATGTGACTTCGTCTTCAGAGGCATGATGTTAAAATTTCTGAATTGAAACAGACATCGTGAAACTTTCACTGCTGCTTCTTTATATTTCAGTATGACGCTGTTTTACTGTGTGTGGAGCGATTTAGTGATGCTGTAACATGCTATAACATTTTGCAAATGGCAAATCCCTGTTGTGACAGATGTGCTGCTATTAATACATTAGAATTCTGACGCAAGTGACCTTTTATCATCATATAATGTAAATACATTGCAACTTTCCTTGTGTTTATGTAAAACTCAGCACACCTACAGGCTGCACTAATGTGTAGAAAAGCAGCCAGCCCACACACACACACACACACACACACACTCACACGCACAGACACACACAGCCTGACACATACAAATTCTGCTTCAGCATGTCAGTGGGAGAAGTTATCCTCATAGAGGATGTTTACAGAGGGAGGAGGACCCGTGCTCATTGGTCACTTTTGATCGTTTTAGAGGAGATTTATTGTCATTAGCTACTGGCTGCTATTATGAAAACAGATTTTTCCATTTAGCTGAATGCTGAGAGTTGCTGTCCTCTAATACAACTGTTTGAGCCAAGTATAGATTTGGCTTTGAAACATAATGTTGCAATCTGAGCTTAAAAGTCACTGAGCAGTTAAGAATTGAACTGAGCTTTCAGGTCAATTCTTAACTGCTCAGTGACTTTTAATAATTTAAGAAGTGAGCTGAGCTTTCATAAACGTTCAAAGGTGAAACTCGATTTGGTTTATTATTATTTGTTATTTATTATCACGAAACTCCCCTGCTGAACGTTATTTGCAACTTTGTGTCTTTTCAGGTCAATTCTCCCTTTGGGTCCTCGGCTGGGCGGAGAAGTTTGGTGAGTTGTTCTCCGGATTTTACAGTTTGCGTTAGTTAATGCGGACTCTGTTAGGGTGAGCTCTGAAAATAAAAGTTGCAATGCAGTATTTGATTACTCTTAGATCAAACTGTAAAGGCTGCAAATAAAGGAGCACAGCAGGTTCACCGGTGGATCAGCAGAACACTCCAAGTGGATCTGATGCAACACAATGACAATTGTGGTTTTACTTTATATAAATTTACACCCCAGTGAGAGGAGACACTATAAAAAACAATTTATCTGCTGTGCAGCAGCGATGATGTCACAACTATATTCTCATGATGACAGAGTGGTGGCACTGTCGATAGATGCTCGATCACAAATTACAGTTGTTTGACACAGCAGAAGGGCATCGGCATTTATCGGGCATGGTGTGAAGCTGGGCAGAAGGAGCTCAGCCTCTAGACTGTCTTTCATTCAGCCTCAACCGATTATATAGCAGAGAACACAAAGGGAGAGCTCATGCAGTCTGAAAATGCACAGGCACCTTGGTTTTTCAACAATCAGGTAGGACGCAGGTCATGATGTTGGGCACGTATGCTTGTGGTGTGAACTGTTTTATTGATGTGAAGTTTCTCTCTGGGGAAAGACATGCTCAACTTACTGTTTGTTTAACAGATATTAAAAAAAAAGGTGTCTGGTTAGTGCAGAGTTTTTTCAGCGTGGCCAGAATCAGTGCAAAGCCTGATTAAAAACCGACGAGTGTAACATTTTTTTTTTTTTTTTTTGCAGCTGGGAGATGGACACAGACATAGTCTGCCAAAATGAGGGTTCAGAGCTGTAAAACACCTCACGTAGCAGATCTGGTTAAAAAGTCATTTGGCGCTAATGTGTCCGCTCACAGGATGTTGAAGTTTGAGGCAGAAACATTTAAGGATTACAGTACATTTTGTGCCACACGAAAGCTCGTGTGGTTAATCATATCGCTGCCACTGATGGATTCAAGATTGCCACAGCCATCTGTAGGGATCACATCCAAGTATGTGCCACATCCTGTGATATCCCTTCAGCTGTGTGGTGTGCCAGCAGCCTTTACCATGATTTTATTGGGTAGAAGCTGATCATTAGTCTTAAAAGTAACTGTCTTCGTGTGCGCGTATATGTGTGTGTTGAGCCGGGATTCTGGGAAGTAATCAGACTGCTGTAGTTTCTCTAGCTTTTGTTTTTAATTCAGATCCTGCTTTGCTTTCTTCATTATTTTATATCCACCTCTGTTCTTATCAGCTGAGTGCTTCAGCTGCAAAATGTAGTTATAGGAACCAGTCTGTTTACAACTGCAGCTGAAGTGATACAACATTATTAATAACAGTAATAATCTTTATTTATGTAGCACTTTTTAAAACATAGTTGCTTCACACAAGAAACAGGCGAAGTTCAATTAGCCACCTTTTAAAACTGCAGATTGCTGCATTGACACTTTAGCTGTGTTTATTGATTTGATCTTTTTCCTCATCTGAGCTCAGCTTCCTTAAAGGATGAAAACAGTATATCAGCCTTTCATGGTATTTATATTTATAGTTTAGCATCATTTTTGTCAGGAAACCCACACAAGCTGCACAAAACAGCAAAAAAAAAAAAAGTTTATAGGTTCATCTCAGTAGCTGCTTCAGTGCAAACTGTATAAGCTTTTCTTTACACGTAAATTTCCTGCGGTTAAAAAAACATATATTGCCATTTATTGTTAATGTGATGCACATTAGTAGTGTTTTATGGGCTAATGTGGCCGGCAGTTTAATCTGAGCCGGATGTTGAGCTGTGCATTTGTAGACAGATTAACAGCATCAGCCTTGTGGCTCGGCCAACCCATGTGGCACTGCAGCTGTGAACAGCAGTGCCCTTCATTATCGTAATGCCTTGACAGTCTACTGGTGGTCAAGACGGCTCACAGAAAAAGCTGGTATTAAGCAAGCTTGCAAGACAAAAATTTCAACTGTGTTTTGATGGGGTTTTTTTTATCAGGAGATTCAAAGCATGTGAAGTGGTTTGAATCGTGTGGTCATTTCCAGTGATAGGACCGAGAAACCCACCAACACAGCACAGTGCCCAGCTCTGATAAGTCAGCATATTTAAATATCAGCTGTATTTATTCAAAATCACAGATTGCTCAGATTGATGAATGGCTGTGAAATTGTGGTATTTCTCATTATTTTATGTATACATTTATATTTTTACTAGTGGTTCAATCATAAAATTGATTTAAGGGACTCTGTCTGTTTTAAATGCAGATTTATATGTGCAGGTCCAGTGAATGAATAGCCTGCAAATAACCCTCTGTAAAACTGCATGTTGCTGTTCTAACCTTTGGTTTTTATGCTTACAAACACAACAATAATTGAGTTATTGAGGTGTGGTAGACTTTTGTCATCTGTTACATGGCTGCATTGGTTCTGGTATTTATGTTAAGCTACTTGTTTGGGTTGCAGTTTTTGAAATGAATGAATATGACAAATGTAGTAAGTGTTTACTCATGCCAAGAGAAAACAAAATGATTTCCCCCCCCAGATTCCTTGCAATACTTTACAGATTCGTGGACATATTTTTATTGTGCACACTGACAAATGTCAGAAAGCAGTTGTGCAAGCATGCGTGCATGCAACAAATCTGCATAAAACCTAAAATAAAATATTGTTTTTACCTCTCCACCCACCATGAAGCTGGAGTGAGAGGACTTTGTGTTTTGTTGTGGTTGATAACCTCAGCCTACTCTACAGCAAGCGCTTCCTTTCTATAAGCTTGTCCACTCTGGTTGTGTATGTTGTACTGTTGTACTGCAGTCATCAGATGAGCACGCACAGTTTAGCTGTATTCACGCTGTGACAGTGTGTTGGTGTTCTTAGTCAGAATTCATCTGTGTACTCTTTCAGAGCTTTGAATTTTTTACAAATACAAATTCAAACAATCTTTTTTTTTTATATATAAGAGGTAAAAGAGCTGCATTTTTATTTGTCATCAATTGACAAATAATAATTTCTGAAGGTTTTTCTGGTTCCCTTTCACCACCTCCTCACTTCCATTATCTTTCACAAGTATTGCATAAGCTTTCACACCACAGGCTGCTGGTTTTCTCTGAGATCCAAATCTAATCAACTAGATGTCCAGTACTTACGAATGATTATAAATCTGCAGTGTTATATATTTCTTTCATACATACTGTCTCTATAGGTTTACACTCACATTAAAAAGTTTGAAATACCAATGCATGTGCAAGTAATTCGTTGTGAGCCAAAATCTTATCTTTCAGACAGTTTTTGTCTATTCTTGACTCTGTATGATCTCAGTTAGAGATATTACTAATACGATCATCTGAGGCACACAGCTCTGACTGAAAAATCCCCACCCGTCTGCTGTTCAAACCTTTAGTTTGCAAGTGGCAGCCAATTACAAGAAAGCTGGATTAAAGGGAAATGAAGAGGCTGGCGTGGCTTGTTTCAGGCAGAGGATGAACTGAGGGTCAACAGTGAAATATGCAAAGCTACTCTAGTACAGTATAAGAATAAAAGTCAGAAATTGGCATGATTTTGTTTTTGAGCAGTCCGCCAGTATTCTGTGTTGTAACTTCTTTATTTGGAGTTGTTATTGAAGTACTCGGTGTTTATCAAATTAAATCAAGCGGCGATTCTGCCTTTGAACTCAGTTCCCAAAGCAGAACAAGTCACTGTAAAGGAGGCACCTTGAACAGAAGTAAAACTTGAATCGTGGGTGGGTAAATTATTGTTTGCATTATGAAAAGCCCTCTGTTGGTACTAAGATCATTCTCTTTCATTTTCAAGATAAAAAAAAAAAGTGCAGTTAGTTTCCATGGCAACTGCACAATTCAGTGTTCATAATGCTCTACAATGGAGCACCAAGTCAACAAACATTTTGCTTCATGCTGTGGTGAGTCAGGGTGTATACTGCAGGATGTTGCCCCAGCTGTGTTGTTGGTGTAATACTGTATGAGCGCGCTTTAGAATGTGTATTTGTGCATGGATTTGTGTGTCTCACAGAGAAACGATGAGGAAGCAGTGGTGGACAGAGAAGGAACGCGGTCCCAGCAGAGAACCAACTTTGAACAAGAAGATCTTGAAGGTACGTGGACGGACACAATGTGCCGGGAACGCTAAAAGTGTCAAAGAGCGGAAAGGCTGCTGCAGCTGAGGCCGCCTACTCTGTCCTCCCAACTGCTGCTTTCCTCTTGACAGCTTATTTTTTTTCTTTTTTCTTTTTTTTTTTTACCGTTAAAAGATAAGAGCAGAGTGGGAGGCAGAAACTGTGGGTGAGCTGAGTTTGCATCAGAAATTTCATAATCGCCCAAAAACAGGGACAGTCGAAACAAAGACAAAAACTGTGGGATCTCTGGGTATTTAAAGGCCAGGGGCAAGCCCCCTCTGCATCTGCAGAACAAAATGCTGTTTCTCTGTGAAAACGAATTTCAAGTAGAAGACTGGAGCTTAAAAACTGAGCTATTGTTTTATAGACTATCACAGTGTATTTAGATTAGAAATTATGGTCATATTATCTGCAGGTTATGTATGACATGTATATAAGTAGTTGTAAAAAAAAAGGATACTATTTCTTCAAAGATACAGTTCTATGAAACCAAAGTGGAATATGAAAGCAAACTAATTTGAAAACCAATAGAGTATGCCACTAATTAATACCGTAGAGTAGTTGAAAATAACAACGTTCATAACAATACAATAACTTAATTAATTACTTGTGTTTTTATATTTGAAGCATCTTGGAATAGCACTGTGTATACAGTACACGGAACCTTCTGTTGTTCCGCAGTGAACTGAGTGGGCTGACTTATGAGTACAAACACAGACTCTCTGTCTCAGTCTCTCTCTCTCTTTCCATGATTGCTGTCTTATATAAACTCATACAATACTGTGCAAAGTCTCGAGTCACCTCCCATTTCTTTATATTTTGCTCCCAAGGAGCCAGACTTTACTGTAATTTTTAAGTGGTTTTGAGCAATAGTTTCCAGGCTTTCTGGAGATCTTTCAATGTTTTTCTTTGGACACTGGCTGCTTTTTCACTCATTTTCAGTCCAGTTCTTGTACCTGAGCATTTCTAGAGGAATCATTTTTTTGTTAATCCATTTAACACTGACCTATGAATCATTCAAGCATAAAAAAGGAACCTAAATAAACCAGTGTTCCCAAAGAGCTATTACCTGAAAACTTGGCTTATCTAGGCATGCTGTGCAGTGTGTCCTTAAAAAATTGAGGAAACTGGACAAATGAAGGACAAAAGTGGCTGGTCTTAAAATCTATCTACAGCAGATGTAAAGAATTTGAAAGTCATTACCTAAAAAAAATAGGGAAAACCCCCCAGAAAAGACCTGAAACAGGACCCAAGAGATGCATCTGGTCCTTCAGTTGGTCTATCAACTGTTTGCTAAAGTCTCATCTGAAGTGGTCTCAGTAGAAGAGTGGCTGTCAAGAAGCCATTCATAAGGAAGGGAAAGAGGGAGAAAAGGCTGAGGTATGCCAAAATCAAGCAACAGGTCTGATGGAGAGATGCATCCAAATTTGAAAGTTTTGGTTCAAATCATCAATAGAGGTCACAAAAGAGGTACATCTGTCATGTTTGGGGCTGCATTTCAGCCAGTGGTATTGGGGATTTTTTTTTTTAAACTTTAACAAGATCCCCAACTTTGAATCCAGAAAATTACCATCAGATTTTTCTCCACCATGCAATACCGCCTGGAAAACATCTGATTGGCAGACAATGGAACACAAGGCAGCCTATATTCAAAGAAGAGCTTTGAATGTCCTCAAAGAAGCCAGGAGAAGAAATTACACAAAAACAGCCAAAGAGAGTTCAGGCTGTGCTGAATAATAAAGGTGGTTATACCAAATATTGACTTTCAAGGTCATTAGAATTTTCCAATTCTGTTTTTGCCTTATATACTGTATTTCCATGTATGTTTGCAGATGTTTCAATAAATCACTGCACCTATTTCCTATTTTATAAGCAAAATATAAAGAAATGAGGAATGGGTCAATGCTTTTGTACAGTACTGTACATGTACAGTACAGTGGTTGGATTACTTTGAAATGTAGTTGTACATCTGAACCATGAAATAATTGACAGAAAATTCCTTTCTTTTCCTGCCAAATAAAAAAAAAGACTTGAGATTCTCACTGGCCAGAATAGGAAAAGGAATAAAATCTCCATTAGAGTTTATAACTATTATAAGTTTGCTTTGGTCACTGATAAGAAAATCGACAACCTGGCAAATTAATCTACTTTGACATGCAGTTCAACGGTTTTCACCAACATGTGACTGAATAATCCTTGACAGTGTAACTATAAGTTGCACATTTTTTTTATTCTAAGAAGGGCTTATTATTACTTTAAAAACACTCTGATTATATAATCCTGTCTACATTTGAAATCTGATTATATAATCTGCTACTACCCAACCTTGGTTGGCATTTGGCACTTAAAAGATAAAGGAAAGCAGACATGAATCAGCAGCGAGGAATCACAAATTCACCATGGCCCAGGTATAAGTGAAGTCAATTGTCTCATTGTTTGGTAATTACAACAATATATACAACACAAAGTCAGTTTGTGTAGTCTCCTGTCATCAACAGAGAAAAATAGATTTTTATTATCATTATTCTGAAAATTTACAGCAGATTTTCATATTTTAGAAAATGAAAATGTGTACTTTTATTTAATAAAACTTGCAGCTTTTCCCAAGTACAATCCACATTATTGCTTAAAAGCTTATTTATCACTAAATTTTCAGTAATTTTGAGTAAATTATTTGTGTTGTATTTATATGATTAAACCAATCGGGGTAATTTTGGCCCTAATGTAAACTAATTGAAATAACCAAAACAAAACAAACAAACAAACAAACAAAAACGAGAAATCTAAAATCTCTCCAGCATTCCTGGGTCTTCCGCGGAGCCTTCTCACTTCCTCCTCCTTCTAAGACCTGCACAAAACATCTCATTGAGGAGGTGCCCAGGAGGCATTCTGGTCAGATGTCCAAACCACCTCAACTGGCTCCTTTGGATGTGGATGCATAGCAGCTAGACCCTTCCAAATAACCGAGCTCCTCACCCTATCTCTAAGGAAGAGGCCAAACATACTTCAGAGGAGGGCCATTTCTGCTTGTGTCCACTGTCTCATTTTTTCAGTCATTGTGCAGAGGCTGTGAGGGTTTAAATGTAGATCAACCTATAAATCGACAGCTTTGGGGTCAACTGTCCTTTCATCACAGCAGACTGGTGTCCACATTTCTGCAGATGCTGGACCAATCCATCTGTCAATCTCCCACTTCACTCTCTCCTTACTGGTGAACAAGACTTCCGAGATACTTAAAATCCTCCATTTGGGCCAGCAACTCGTCCCTGACCTGGAGTTGGTACTCCACCCTTTCCCAGCTGAGAACCATGGCCTCAGACTTGAAGATGCTAATTCTTGTCCCATCTGCTTCACTCTGAGCTGCAAACTGGAGGTCATCTCTAGATGAAACCAACAGAAGCACATCATCTGCAAAAAGCAGAGCTGAGATCTACTGATCCCTCCGTCCTTCATACCTTGGCTTTGAATGGAACTTCTGTTCATAAATATTGTGAACAGAATCAGTGACAAAGAGAAGCCCTGTCGGGCTTACTGCTGGCAATCCAAACAAGCTCACTGTTGCTGTACAGGAACCAGAAACAACTAAAAACAACTAAAGCTAATCAGACACATCAGGCAGTTATAGCGCACACTTTGCCTCATGCTATGTTCAGGGCATGCTGGACGGTTACATGAGGAGCAAACAGTTGCTGCCTTCCTGTCTGTGATTCAGGAGCAAAACTAACACCTTTGTCCAGTAGATCTTCCAGCATAGCATTGGACAGTGAGCAGGTGGTGTTTTCCTCACTCCTTGGAGGGTCATTGATGCTCAGATTGTTCCATTTATCAAAAAATTTAACTCTTTATTCACTTAATATTTGCCATGCGTGTTTTTGACTGAGGTCCCCTAAGAAGCACTCATCAAAGCAAAATAGACAACAATGATGTTGCATCATTATGGATGAACTAAATGGAAAAACAATTTAGAACGATAGAAAAAATACTACTTGTGAGATATATATATTTCTATTTTACCTTTATTTAACCAGGAAGAAAACACATTGAGATTAAAATCTCTTTTTCAAGTGTGTCCTGGGCATGGAGAATATACACAAAAACAGAAAACAGCCATACAAATCAAAAGGATAAATTGATAAAAAAAAAATAGGTCAGGGTTAAGAAATATAAGTATGCCATACTGATGATTGGCTAAAAATACTATTCAGACATGGGGAGCAGAAGAAAGAAAAAGAAAAGTAATAGACATACAGTATATTTGCTTTAATATTCAATATATTCAATATTTAACTATTTTTAAACAAATTTAAGCACAGGTTTATTCTGCTTCATGTATCATTCATGACTTAACTGCTTGTCGGGTTAGGTAACGTTTTTATGCACCAAGTATGACATTAGCACATTACATAATAGTTACATGGAAATTTGCAGGCGCCTGAAGAGATCATGATGAACTGGGCTGAAATGATGATTCATAATACACCATATAAAGAAGGCTTTTCCATCAAAGTGTCACTGGATTATCATGGCTTTTTCTGCTCGCTGTGGATAAAAAAAACAAAAAACTATCTGCTGTTAACTATCTGATGACTAAATCTTTTGGCAAATGGTTAAAAAAAAATAATTTCCCCAACAAAATCATCAGCTCAATCATCTCTGTTTAATTCTTAAACACAAACATCACTGATACCACTTTTCCACCAGTGTTTGTGTCCAATCTGTGGAAGTGCTTCTGGTTGTGCTGTGAAGTATAATCAAACATTTTATTTTTAATATTCTGGTGGTTTCAAGGTATATTATTATTATTAATAATATTATTTCTGCACAAGTGGATCTATATAGGTTAAAACTAGTTATAGCTTGTCTGTGTGTAGAGAAGCTGCCTGAGCCCCACCTGCAGTGAAAGTCCAGGATAGAAGCACAAAACTGAAAAACTTCCAAACAGCAGACACAGCTCTTCTTTTGATTTTTATTTTGGTGCATCGCTGGGCTCCTGAAGACAATTGTGGATTATTATTACCTTACATTATTTTCAAGCACTTTTTTTCCCCTACGATTCAAAAATCAAGCAAGACGAGTGGGCAGTTATTACAAGTCCTATCCCAATTCACTCTATGGTACTCCTGTTAGCCAAAAGTATTATGCACTGAAACTAAACACTGAGTGTTTTTTCCGCTCACTCTGTTGCCATATACATAAAATTGATACCGCGCATGAAATTATGGCTGGTAGGCTTGTGCTGTGGCAAAGCAAAGTGGTACCGGCATGGCGCCATGAAATTAAAATAAAGAACTACTGGCATTAGCTATAGAAGGCACTACCACAAAAAAAATAAAAATAAAAATAAAAATTACAAATAGCTGGCAGATGCATCCCACAGATTTTGTCTGACATAATTATTTTGTCACAGAAATTACCTCAAGTATAGCTATGTTGAAATGTGGGCTGATTCTTAAAAGCACCATCGCAGAACTGGCTCTGTATCAGCGCAAGCACTGGCATCACCAAAGACCTATAAGACGTATAAGAAACTCCTTCAATATTTTTTATAGTGCTAATGAAATTATGTTAGGAATATAGGATATATTTAAGGGTACAGCCACAACCAGTGAAAATAATAGACTGTACATTAAAGATGGATGTAACAACTGTGCAATAATGCAGGATTTTGGCTGCTGCCATGTTTACCTCAAAGTTAGCTTAAGCTCGGCAAGCCAGCTGCATCCATGAAATGTATGTGCGCACTGCACAGATACAGATATCTGCTAATTAGTGTAAATAAAGGAACAATAAAAAGTTTGCAGAGTCGAGTAACAGACAGACACGCCTGCCAAGACACCTTTGACACCCACCATACAGATGCTTCAAATAGGGTGCTTCATTTTTCTGGAGGTTTCCTTTTGGGGATACTGAGTTATTGCTCAGTGTGGTGTGGCAGCAGTAGACATTATATGATTATATATTATCTGACACACACACACACACACACACACACACACACACACACACACACACACACACACACACACACACACACA
>JAVDPK010001720.1:617898-639632 GCA_034780415.1 Cichlasoma orientale | reverse complement strand
CACACACACACACACACACACACACACACACACACACACACACACACACACACACACACACACACACTCAGGCACAGTGTATTTGATTGTCTTCAGTCATATTTGTCCACAGGCCACAGGACTCTCTACATTGGGGTACATGTCCCTTTGGGCAGTACCAGACACCGCAGCCATCGCCGGCACCGCCACCATGGAAACAAATACAGCAGGAGGAGAAGCAAGGAACGAACCCACACCTTGGTGGAGGGTAGAGAGTCTCCAATTTATGGTACTGGCCACAGACAATAACTTGCATGTTGTGACGCACTGAAATAAAACAATTTATGCTCTTGATCATTACTTTTTTAACAACACTAAGATATTTGGTACAACCAATCTCAGCTTATACCAGTTATTTGAATTCACTGCATTCCTAGATACACCATCCCAGAGAGTGCAGTTCTTGCTGGGGACAGAGGATGACGATGAGGAGCACATTCCTCATGACCTCTTCACGGAGATGGATGAGATCTGTGTGAAGGAAGGAGAGGATTCGGAGTGGAGGGAAAGTGCCAGGTACTGTCAACTTTCATAACATTGCATAGCGTGGACACATGACCTCCAAGGTCCTCGCTGAAAAGTGCTGATTGAATGGACCAGTCATGCCTACGACCCCACTTACACTGATAAGAGATGCAGCTACATTCCTGGTGTTTTTGTTTCCATTAAATGAAGTAACTACAATTTGCTGTTGTAATTTTTGGCACCTTTTTAGTTTCTTTATTTCTGTAATGTTCGTTGGTGTCAAGATGTAGACCTTTTCTTTATCTATCAAAAAATTATGGTTCACTGTTCACATGGTAAATGTTATTTACAGTGATATACTCTGAAAAAAGGCAAAAAAACAACAAAAACTTAGCGAGTGCTATATGGCTTATATGTGAGCTGAGAGGGACCTGGAATGAATAAGTGTTGTTACTGCAGCTAGAACAGATGGCCTGCCAGTTTGTGGTCTGTTGGCCTCTCCTGACAGGAACTCAAATTCCTGTTGCAGGTGGCTGAAGTTTGAGGAGGATGTTGAGGATGGAGGAGAACGATGGAGTAAGCCCTACGTAGCCACGCTGTCTCTTCACAGTTTGTTCGAGCTGCGCTGCTGCATTATGAACAGCACCGTGCTGCTCGACATGAGGGCAAATACCATCGAAGACATTGCAGGTAACTGCTGTAGTGCGGCTCATTAAGTAACAAAGTTGCACCTTTTGATGACTTAAATCCTCTTTTTTAAGAAATTCATCAATAAGGGAGACTTTTGCCTTTTATTATTATTTGTTGTATAATCACTGTGATTTTTTTGCGCCTTGTTTAATATTCTATTTGTAATTTATAAATGTAAGTTTAATAATCATTTAAAAATCTGAAGCCTGCACCAGCTTGTGTTTGTCTATTTTAGACATGGTCTTAGACCACCAGGACTTATACTCACCGCTGGGAGATGAGCTCAGAAAGAAAGTGCGTGAAACACTACTGAAGCAGCACCATCACCAGAACCAGAAGAAGCTGGCCAATCGTCTCCCACTTGTGCGCTCCATTGCTGACATCGGCCGAAAAACGTCAGAGCTTCACCTGGATAAAAATGGTGAGAAAACCTGAGAGCTGTGAGACTGTCTTCCATATAATTATATTCTAAAAAGAAAGAATCACTCTTTGGTTAAACCGGTCACAACATGTTGCCACGTACCAACTGTTGGAAGTGTTCTAGTGTGTATAATTTGTGAATGTGCAATATGTGTATGTGTCTTTAATACATATGGTCTTAACTTGTGCATATTTCCATCTTTTACTCATTCCTCATTCTGTCCACAATCTGCCCACCCACCTGCCACAGCCCCACTCAAGTGAACAGGTGCTGGTTTATACACTATGCCCTTGCCCCTTCACTAGCTTTTACTCAAAAAACACATTGCTGAAAGGCTTCTCATGATTTATGTTGGCAACTCTTGTGACTGGCAACTCAAAATAGATCATTTTTGTTAGACAGAATCAGTTAAGTTAAAAAAAGATTTTAAAGAAAAATGTTGAACAGTCCTGTTGCTACTGGCCTTCATGGTGCAAAAACTGGTTGATTGAAATTTGGGCTGAATTTAGTAACTGGAAGCTCTGTTTTCCAATATCTTTGCCAACTGCATTTTATTAGGTTTGCCAGAATTCCATAAAACAAAATTAGTTGCAGAATACACCAAAGTGTGTGTTAAAAGAATATCTCGTTCAACGGTATTCTCGGTGCTGTTTTATTTTAATGTGTAATTTTAAGCAACACTCTGAGGTAAAGAATCATGCATTGTGAGTGTATTAAATGCTATAATTAGTGATAATTTTTGACCTGCTGTTTAATGAATACAGAAATTAGGCCAAACCTGTCAGGCAGCTTGGCATTGATGAGCCTGTTTTTTTTTTTTTTTTTTAAGACAGCAACATTGCTGAAATAATTTTTTATCAATAATTGCACCAGATAGTAGCACTCCCACATTGATGTGTGATCATCCTCATTCACCTTTAGTGAAATAATCAGCTGCTGAATGCACATGACCATCAAGTGTCATGAAACTAGTTACAAAGCAATTCATAAATCAATATCTAAGTGAACAATAAAACAAAAGTGATGCAGTTTTTAACAATTTATTGAATAACTAATGTTTATTTGCTTTTATAATTCCTTTGTCATTATAGATTAAAATGTCAATTAATTAGATATTTCATAATTTTGTAAATTTATTTCTGGATTCATGGCCACTTCATTAGGTATAACCTGTTCAGTTGCTTATTAATGCAAATATCGATGCAGCCAGTTACAGGGCAGCAACTCAATGCGTCAAGACAACCTCCTGATGTCCAAAACAGACATCAGAATGAGGAAAAAGGTTATTTAAGTGATTGTGAATGTGGCATGGTTGTTGATGTCAGACGGGCTGGTTTGAGTATTTCAGAAACTGCTGTTCTGCTAGGATTTCCCTGCATAACCAGCTGTATAATTTACAGAGAATGGTCTGAAAAATAGAAAATATACAGTGAGTGGCAGTACTCTTCAAGCTGCTTTGAGCTAATATGAAGGTGACAGTAAGTCAAATAAACACTTAATGCAACCAAGGTATGCAGAAGACTGAACGCAAAACATGTCAACCCATGAAGCAGATGGGCTGTAGCAGCAGAAGACCAGGTGGCTCAAACCATCTGGCCTCCAGAGCCACCAGACGTCAATCCAGTAGAGCACCTTTGGGATGTGGATGTGCAGCCAACAAATCTGTAGTAACTGTGTGATGCTATAATGTGAATATGGACCAAAATCTCTGAAGACGTTTCCAGCAACTTGTTGAATCTATGTCACAAAGAATGAAGGCAGTTCTGAAGGCAAAAGCGGATCCAACCTCATACTAGCAAGGTAGCAAGGTGTAACTGGTAAACATCAGTTGTTAGTTTCTGTTGTTATTATCCACTTAGAAATAATCTAAAGAAACTATTTTCATGGCACTTGTGTTTAAAATGAAAAAAAATATATATATAAAATTTATATTATTACTATTTATGCTGGAAAGTATTTTGTGTTGATTTAATATCTGGTGTGGCTTGTTCAGGTCAGATGACTGCCTCCCAGTCTCATTTAGCAGCTCAAGATGGCAAAGTGGACATCAGTAGAGATAACAGTTCTGTGGACTTCAGCAAGGTATGGTATACAATTTGTGCAGGTGCGGTCAAAAACCTAAAGAGTGGAAATAAATACATTTCACTAGATTTGGTGTAAAATATTGCACCTTTTGTCTTGCTGCTACTGTAGTTATGAGGGGCTGTGGAAATTAATTTTATACAAAAAAAAATGGTAATCATTTGAAATATGATAGATTTTTGCATGTACACTACTCAACAGATAAAATAATAAAATGTATGCATTGGGCGGTCTTTGTCCTCCAAGCTTGGGTCCTCTACCAGAGACCTGGGAGCTTGAGGGTCCTGCGCAGTATCTTAGCTGTTCCCAGGACTGCGCTCTCCTGGACAGAGATCTCAGATGTCGTTCCTGGAATCTGCTGGAGCCATTCTCCCAGTTTGGGGGTCAGTACCCAGAGTGTTCCGATTACCATGGGGACCACTCATACCTTCACCTTCCGAATCCTCTCTAGCTCTTCTCTGAGCTCTTGGTATTTATAGAGCGTCTCGTGTTCTTTCTTCTTGATGTTGCCATAACTTGGTATTGCAACGTCTATCACTACGGCTTTCTTTCTCTGTTTGTCCACCACTACTATGTCCAGTTGGTTAGCCATCGCAAGTTTGTCTGTCTGTATCTGGAAGTCCCACAGGATCTTAGCTCTCTTACCACCCTTGGGGGCATATCCCATTTTGACCGTGGGACTTCCAGGTCATACTCAACACAGATGTTCCTGTATACTATGCCAGCCACTGACACTCCTGTCAGTCCAGCTTTGTCCAGCCATTGGTAGAATTTTTTAGATCAGCCACTTCTTTGATCTGCCGGTGGTACATGCTGTGCAGAGGCCTGTCCTTCCATGATGGTTCCTGCTCTTGCTCCTCTTCTTTCTCTGGTTTCTGCTGCCTGAGGTACTCACTAAGCACATGATCCTTTGTGGCCATCTTCCTGATGTATTCATGGAGCTTTGTTGTTTCATCTAGGATAGTGCTTCTGACACTCACTAGTCCTCGGCCACTTACCTTCCGTTTTGTGTACAGTCTCAGGGTGCTGGATTTTGGGGTGAAACCCTCCATGCATGGTAAGGAACTTTCTTTTCTTGGCATCAGTGGCTTCTATTTCCTCCTTTTGCCAGCTTATTATCCGAGCAGGGTATCTGACAACTGGCAGGGTGTAGGTGTTGATTGCCCGGATCTTGTTCTTCCCATTCAGCTGACTCTCCAGGACTTGCCTTACTCTCTGGAGGTACTTAGTGGTTGCAGCTTTCCTAGTGGCCTCTTCATGGTTCCCATTTGTGGGATTCCAAGGTACGTGCAGCTGTCTTCAGTGTCTGCAATGTTACCTTCTAGAAGTGCAATCCCCTCAGCTGTCTTTTGCTCCCCTGGTATCTCTGCCAGTTCCTTTCTGGGCCTCGCTTATGTATTGAGCCATGTGCCTGCTCATCTTAGCTGCTATGATGCCTGACAGGAGTTTCCATGTTGGGACTGCAGATGTAACTTAGCTTTAAGCTAACTCTGGTACAATGCATCAAATGGCAATATTTACATTAATATTGTACCCAGTCCCTTTTTAAATAAATGAGTAAATGTTGTGCTGAGGCAGGTTATTGGCCGGTAGTTGGATGGGATCAGTCCCTTCTGGGGATCCTTGGGAATCAGGACCATCTGGCCTTCAGTCAGCCATTCTGGGTGTCTTATAGTCTCTAGCAGCTGGTTCATTTGTGCTGCCAGGCGCTCATGGAGTGCAGTTAGCTTTTTTAGCCAGTAGGTGTAAATCATGTCAGGGCCTGATGTTAGGTATCTAGCCTAGCCATGATCTTATCTTTCAGGTCAGCTGCTCTGGTATTTATTGTACCAGTTGTTATATGGGCATGGTACCCAATCTCGGAGTGTAGCGATGATGATATCTCCAACCTGGCCTGTCGCCCTGGCTCCCCCTTGCCGTAGCATTTGTGTTGTACCTCGTCGATCTCTAGTTGCAATAGCAGTTGCTTGTTGCGGATGTTGGAACTCGTTGTTTCGATGTCAGTCTGGATGTTGGTTGTCAAAGAGCCAATAGGTTCCACTTCCTCACATATGCATTTAATACTTAAAATATAATTTGCTGATAACAATAACAAAATACTGGAAGTTCAGTGTGAACATGAGAATATATATAACACTATAACATATGAAAAAAGTATGTCATACCAGACTATGAACCGACTATTATTTTATTGTGTGTCATTGTTGGTATTTTAATGGAGAGGTCATCTAGTAAGGGATTAGGATTATAAACCCTGTTAAGGATCAAAAAAGACAGTCACCACAGATAATAACCACAACCACACACAGCAATGACAAAAATAAAATCCTCATTGAAACCGTTTGCATAATGTATATGAGTTCAGCCTGTTGTCTAGGTCAGTGTCTGAACTGTTTCATGCGCTTTGCACTGTGCACTGGGACAGTTATAAAATGTGCGGTGCTTTTATAACTATTGAGATAAATAAAATTGTTAACAGTAGCATTTTTCTTATATAATCCATATAGATTTTCCAGCTGCAGGTTCAAATTTATTTCACACACAAAGAATAATTAGTTTTCAGTCCAAAACTTTAAAAAGTAGCAATATTACACTGTTTATGAAAGTCATGACCATAAAGGAATTCTTTTAGATGAGTCTAGCTGCACTAAAGCCATGAACTCTTTGAAGGAACAAACAACACTCCTGTCATCGCTGCATAATTATCACTGAAAAAGCACCACCTTTCCAATTTTTTATGTACTATCCAATTCCGTTTTAAAGACCAGTCAAAAGTTTGGATATGTGTCCAAACCTTTGACTTGTACTGTGTATAGCAGCTACTAAAGCACTCCGGTGTCTGAATGGTTGCGTCACATGCAACCTGCAGTAACTGTCCCTGTTTTGCATATTATCATCTTTTGTCTCACCCCACATTTCCTGTTTGTATCACCACTAGCAACTGCCCAGTAACATAGAAAACCCCCAAAACAAACTACCTACAACAAAGGATAAAGCGACTGAAAGAGGATTATTTTTACAGTCAGGAGCAGGTTTTATGTGCTATTAGGCATCTTATTTCCTTGGAAATGAAAAATAACCTAGCCTTATGAGTTATTATGCAACAGATCAAAGTAATATTTGTTTTTTAACAGTGTTTTGTAATATTTCATTTGCTCATCTGCAACTAATTTGACTGTTATGTCCTGTGACACACAAAACCTGGGCAACTTGAGTATATTTAGACTGGATGATATTTAAATTCTTACATGTGGGGTTTATTATGAAGGTAAACTATAAAAATAATTACTTAAATGCAGAAATGCTGCACAGTCCCACTATTTTCAAACCATTCTTATTGTCAGACCTGTTTAGATGTTGAGCTAACCATGCACGATATTTTAAGCACTGTACTTTGCGCCCTCTTTCAGATAGACATTCATTTCATGAAGAAGATCCCACCAGGAGCCGAGGCCTGTAATGTGTTAGTGGGCGAGCTGGAATTCCTGAACAAGCCAGTGGTGGCGTTTGTCCGCCTTTCCCCGGCGGTTCTGCTCAGTGGGCTCGCTGAAGTCCCAATTGCCACGAGGTTACCACAGGCTGATTTACCTACATCCGTTCAACATCACAGAAAGAAATCAGCTACATTTGATTTGACAGTGAATTAAAATTGATTTGTTTTTGCCTCTAGGTTTTTATTTATTCTCCTAGGTCCCATGGGTAGAGGGTCTCAGTATCATGAGATTGGGAGATCCATTGCAACACTCATGACAGATGAGGTAAGAATTCTCCAAGGGAGACATATTACCAAGTTATCATCCTGAAGGGTTTATTTATTCATTACTGTTTTGAAGAAGTGGGTAGATTGGTGTAAATGTCAACCAGATGTCATACTCAGACTTTCTGCAGGCACTTTGCATAAATTCACAGCCCAGCAGAACTCAACAAATTTCAAAAAGTGATGGAACATTTCTCAGCGTGAAGTACAGCTCAGCTTTAATGACATGCTCTTGGTGATTACTCAGCCCCTGTGACCTCCTTTTTGTCTGGATTTTTTTTGTTGCTGTCATCCGTTATAACTGTGGAAGATAAAATCTGAACTTAATTACAAACGCAGTGGGAAAAAAGCATCGATAAGCCAGTCAGTCTAGAGTTGTTGAAGGGGCTTCACAGATGACTGACAAGCTGATTATAAGGCAGAGCTAAATGCAATAAAACAAAATAAATACCATACAATGATAAGCAACTTGAAAAGAAAAAGAAACAAAATTAGGGGCAATACAAAAATAAATAAGATAACACAGAATAAGTACACTTAATCGTGTCTATGTGGAGTTTGTATAGTGTGAGCTTCACAGGTGTATATGAGCTTCAGGTAATCCAAAGGTGAGGTTGCTGTAAACCGTCCCTAAGCACGAGTGATGACTCTTGTTCATACAGTGCAGCACATACACTGCATCACACTAAAATGGAGTACATAAACTTTCTGTTTGCAGGTTTTCCATGATGTTGCCTATAAAGCTAAAGACCGGAATGATATTATTGCTGGTATTGATGAATTTCTTGACCAAGTGACAGTCCTGCCTCCTGGAGAATGGGACCCTTCCATACGGATAGAGCCACCAAAAAATGTACCTTCTCAGGTTGGTATGAATTTTACCAATTGGTAGTTGCTTTTTAAAATTCTGAGGTGCCATAATGGCCACTGTTAAATATTTGGAATTGAAACAGAGTGTACCTCACTGGTCAGAACAAGATTGTGATTTCTATTCAGAGCATTCCAAGAATCCAAGAATCTTATTATTGTTTTTTTTTTTTTTTAAATCATCTATGAGTATTATGGGATGTTTCAATGCTTCAATAGAAACAGTGGCACATTTTTTTAAAATCAGTTTTCTAAATTTTGGGTCAACTTGAAGAGGGTCACCTCACCAAGTCAAAACAAGTTCCAGCATGTGATGGATCTCCTTTTCATCTATATTTTGACAGCAGACTCATCATCTAGCCGCGAAGGAATCATGAGAAGAATATGAGGTTTCAGGTGGGAGAACCTGAAGCCAAATGATTTTTCACTGAAAGACCCATTTGGCAGGATGGTTCTGTTGTGGAACCTCGTCGCCCTTGCAGGGAAAACAGCAGCAAGACTCCAGCACAGAAAGAGAGCAGGGTTCAGTGACAACAGATATGATATTGATTAAGTCAGACAGAACATGAAGGGCTTGCAGATGCACAGCCACTGTGGGCAGGTTCAAGCAGCTTAGATAGTGCACCCTGCATGAGATTTACCATTAGGATGTATAGAAGCGTTTCAGATGAGCCATCAGCTGACATGTGCTGGGATTGCAGCTGAGCTTGACTTTTGACCTGCTTAAACTAATGCTATGCATCATTTGTGTCTTGTTTGTTAAACAGGAAAAAAGGAAGAAAAGCAACATTTTACCAAATGGATTAGTAGAGGGCGATGAAGAGGAAGAGCATGGCGGCCATGGCGGTCCAGAACTGCAGCGTACCGGAAGGTGAATCACACAGGAAATAACAAACACAGAGTTTCAGGTTAAAGTGAATCGTGATCACCAGTAAATGAAGATGTTCTGTAGAGACACAGCGAGACGTGAAGTTGGATTATTTCTGCTTCTACCAAATGTAGACTGTAACGCTATTCGGCTGTTCCTAGTGAAACTTGGTCTGCAGTTGCAGTGATGAAGTGGTTTCCATAGAAACATTCTATCTCCGGATCTCAGTTTGTGCAGAGAGACTTTTTCCGTCATGGGGACCTATCACTATAGTTGAGCACTGGGAAGGAGGCAGTGAAAGGAAAACAAGTTAGGGGGAAAAAACTAGCTTTAAGGGAATAAACCTGTCAGAATGAAAACCTCAGAATATTGACACTAATATGTATTTATTTCTTTATTTCCCCAGATGGTTTGGTGGTCTCATTTTAGACATCAAGCGCAAGGCCCCGCACTACCTATCCGACTACACTGATGCTTTTAGTTTGCAGTGTGTCGCCTCTTTCTTATTCCTCTACTGTGCCTGCATGTCTCCTGTCATTACCTTTGGAGGACTACTGGGCGAGGCAACAGAAGGACGCGTAGTAAATCACCTGCCTTTTCCTCTAAATGTTCACACTGTTCTGCCAAGACTAGTTTTACACCATAGTGAAATTTCACCAGACAGCACCTCCTCTAGTTCACCATGATGAAGCCTTTTCAGGATATATATATCATTAGTAATTTCTTTGTCCTTTCCCATCCCCCAGAGTGCAATTGAGTCACTATTTGGAGCCTCACTGACTGGAATTGCCTATTCCCTGTTTGCCGGGCAGCCCCTTACCATTCTGGGAAGCACGGGGCCTGTGCTTGTTTTTGAAAAGATATTGTTCAAATTCTGCAAGTATGTTTTTCCTTTACAAATGACAGATTTTGTTTTGTTACATTGTTTGATGTGAAAATGAATACACTAGCTATAATTTGATCTTGTGGACAAAAAGCATTCAGTTTTATGTTAATATCGGTTTTCCTCTAATTCACAATATTTCAGCGAGTACAATTTTTTTTCCTCCTTGTTAATCTCCACATAGGGAGTATGACTTGTCCTATCTCTCACTGAGGACCTGTATTGGTCTGTGGACAGCCTTCCTCTGTATTCTGCTGGTGGCCACAGACGCCAGTTCCCTCGTTTGTTACATCACGCGTTTTACAGAGGAAGCCTTTGCCTCACTCATCTGCATCATTTTCATCTACGAGGCCTTGGAGAAACTTTTCCACCTGGGAAAACACTATCCCTTTAACAAGAACAACAACCTGGACAAACTCACCTTGTACTCGTAAGTGGACGTCGATTCGCAAAGCAGGGGCTGTTTAAAGTAATGTAGGAATAATTATGATGAACATTTCACGGCCATACAGTAAATCCATAATGACGGATTATTAAGTTACCCAGATGCTCATAATTCTATCACAGATGTTCATGCGTTGAGCCTTCTGACCCCACCAATGGCACCCTGAAGTACTGGGAAACGAACAACATCACCGCCTCAGAAATCTATTGGGAAGCACTGGAGGTCCAGGTACTACAGTCCCACTGAAAAGTATTAAAACCAATAATAATAAAAAAAATAAAATAAAATAAAACTTGAACAGATCTGCCAGTCATGTTTTATAGACAGACTAAAACACAGGTTTCCACGGGGGCAAGTTTGAAAAGCATTTATTTAGGTTTTCCACCTTAAAGTGGCACGCTCTTCCAGATGGAGGAAGCGGAATAGAGGAGATTAAGGGCATGTGTGCTGGATTATATTGGATTACTCAAACTGCACTGCAAATCACTATAAAAGCACATTTTTTCAAAGTTTTTGGTAGACACGGGAGCTCATAAACCCTGTCTGTGGAGTCTTTCGTTGCCAGAATGATTAATTCTGCCCTGTTCTCCCATGCAGGACTGTGTTAAAAATCGTGGGGAGTTTGTGGGCAGCGCCTGTGGACCTTCTGGACCCTACGTGCCTGACGTCCTCTTCTGGTGTGTCATTCTCTTCTTTTCCACGGTCTTCATGTCAGCTTTCCTCAAGGAGTTCAAGTTCAGCAATTACTTTCCCACCAAGGTACTGTCCACGATGTGTTATCAGTTACAACAGTGCACCAACATTGTGAGTCAAGCATCAAGAGGAAGGTGCTACTTTTCACTAACTTATCATGTCTTTAGTCATGTAGCACAATGCAGTGGCACACTCTAGTGGTCATACATAAGTACAGCATGATGACAAGGGCAAAATAGAAAAGTTGTAAATTATGTGTTCTATTAAGTAGAAAAAGTGAAACCAATAAATATTTATTTTAAGTCATTTTACCCCCCCCCCCCTTTTTTTTTTCAGGTCAGGTCTGTTATCAGCGACTTTGCTGTTTTCATCACTATCCTAACCATGGTCTTGGTTGACTATGGCTTAGGGATCCCCTCTCCAAAGCTGAAAGTTCCCAGTGTGTTTAAGGTGAGCCAAAGCACAAAATAAACTGCTCAGTTCGGCTGATTCTACCTTCTATGTTAAAGATTAAATACACAGAAGTCTCAAAACAGCACATATATCCATACACAACCCCAATTCCGAAAAAGTTGGGACTCTCTGTAAAATGTAAATAAAAACAGAATGCAATAATTTGCAAATCTCACAAACCCATATCTCATAAAAAATAGAACATAGAAAACAAATGAAATGTTTAAACTGAAAAGAATTTACCATATTAATGAAAAATATCAGCTGATTTTGAATTGGCACAACACATCTCAAAAAAAGTTGGGATGGGGACAACAAAAGGCTGGAAAAGTAAGTGGTAGTAAAAATAAACTGCTGGAGCAACTAATTAGGTTAATTGGCACAATATAGTCAATAATATGACTGGGTATAAAAGAGCATCTTAGAGAGGCAGAGTTTCACAGAAGTAAAGGTGGGCAGAAGTTCACCAAATCTGCAAAAACCTGTAAACCTGTAAACAAAATAATGTTCCTCAACATAAAATTGTGAAGACTTTCATCTACAGTACATAATATCACCAACAGATTCTGGGAATCTGGATGAATCACTGTGCACAACTGACGGGGTTAAAAATCAATATTGGATTTTCAGGCCCTCGGGCAGCTCTGCATTAAATACAGGCATGACTCTTTCATGGAAATCGTCGCATGAGCTCACGAGAACACCAGAAATCATTGTCTGTGAAGCTTATTTAAAATGGACTGAGGGAAGTTGAGCTGTTGAACATCAAGCGAGACAGGGAAAACATTCCCAAACTTCCTATAGCAATTTCTCCCCTCAAATGCTTATAGATTCAAACACCAAATTAGCATAAAATGGTGGAAATGGTCAGTTGCAGTTTTGATTTGTTGTCTTGTACAATCTTCAGCACTGAAATAACATCATCATCCATCCATCCATCCATCCATCCATCCGTCCGTCCATCCATCCGTCCGTCCATCCATCCATCCATCCATCCATCCATCCATCCATCCATCCATCCATCCACCCATCCATCCATCCATCCATCCATCCATCCATCCATCCATTTTTCAAAAGAATTTCTTTGAAATTAATCTTAAACTTTGTATAATGAGGATAAATAAATGACATGTGAATGCTATTGTAAGATAATCACCTAACCAAAAACAATATTTTCTTATCAGCCAACCAGAGATGATAGAGGTTGGTTCATCAACCCGTTGGGGCCTAACCCCTGGTGGACAGCAGTCATAACGGTGGTCCCAGCTATGCTTTGTACCATCCTCATTTTCATGGATCAGCAGATCACAGCTGTCATAATCAACAGAAAGGAACACAAACTCAAGGTACTTTCCTGCTTTGGCTACACACAGCAGATCACTTGAATGGTATCCTGCTGGAACTGCATCAAAACGGCTTAACTTCAGCTTTATTAACTGGTATCTCCCCTCTCCAGAAAGGCTGTGGATACCATCTAGATCTGTTCATGGTTGGGATAATGCTCGGTATTTGCTCTTTGATGGGGTTGCCATGGTTTGTAGCAGCCACCGTCCTCTCTATCACCCATGTCAACAGCCTCAAACTTGAATCAGAGTGCTCAGCTCCTGGCGAGCAGCCCAAGTTCCTCGGTATCAGAGAGCAGCGCTTCACCGGGCTCATGATCTTCATCCTTATGGGCTGCTCAGTCTTCATGACATCAGTGCTTAAGGTGAGAGACTCATTTTAAGTCATTTTGGTATTTGTCTGTTTTCAGTATTATTAAATGGGACTTGAAGTATCCCTCAGTAACTGTATGGAATATGTTTCTCTATTGTTATTCTTCAGTTCATCCCTATGCCTGTGTTGTACGGAGTATTCCTTTATATGGGGGCATCTTCTCTCAGAGGCATTCAGGTAAAATTTATTGGAGTTTCACAGTAATATGTAATTTATTTGGTAAAAGGATGCATTTCTATGTGAGAAAACCTGATTATAAATGATAATTTCTTTAACTTTAGCTAATTATTTTTGTACATACTTAAAATGTAAGCATTATCTGCGTGTTGGAAAGTTATGTGTTATTTTTCCTATAGGATCATTTGTGTAGGCTTTACATTCTTGCTAGCCGTCATAGGGGATCGCCTCCATATTGTCTAGCTGCCCAGATAAGAAGAGTTAATTGGTCTCTAGTGTGTTCCCATCACTTAAAGATGGGAACACACTAAAATAGTGTTTTATTTTCACTATTTTTAACTGTTGCCTTTTAAAAACTCGTTTCAGTGGTCTGCTTTATTGTTGCTACACAACAGAGCAACTTTTACCTTGCTTAGTGTTAGACTTTCTGCACCAGCTTATCAGTAGTGTAGTCTGTTTGCCTTTTGATGCTTAAGAGGCAATGTATTTTAGGTTTATATAAGCTTAGTTGAGTGACCTCAAAAAAAGAAAAAAAAAAAGGTGGGGGGGGCTATTCTATCTATAGGTTGGTCATCCCAAACGTATGCTGTGCATCTAAACCTTGCTCAAATTTTCTAAGTATAGTGATTATAAAGATTTAGTAAAATACTTGGGACAGCTGATGCTCTCAGTCAGAGAGGAAGCAGATTAAAGTAACCTTAAAGCTCCTTAATGGAAAATGGGGAAAAAAGTGTATGTTGAAGGGTTAAAACAACTGCGTGCTGCTTCTGGGCTGATAAAAGCAGACTCAACCATACATAAAACGTCTGACTTTAAAACCAAAATGAGATTGCGAAAGGTTGCCAGAGCTGCAGAGAGGGATTAATATGTATATTTTTTAAACCCTTTAACCTGCCATGTGTTGTAATTTTATTGCAAGCACGCTCACATTTGGATTACTTTACTCATCAAGAGGTAAATAAGAAGGTTTATGATCTTTCCTTCGCAGTTCTTTGACCGTCTCAGATTGTTCGGAATGCCAGGTAAGCACCAGCCAGATTTCATCTACTTACGACACGTACCCCTGAGGAAGGTGCACCTCTTCACCATCATCCAGCTCAGCTGTTTGGTTCTTCTATGGGTCATCAAGACCTCCAGGGCTGCCATTGTTTTTCCTATGATGGTGAGAAAGCAGTCCAGTACACAGGCAGCGCACATTTTACTCACATCCAAAGAAATTGGTCAGAGTGGCAACCTTTAGGAAAACCAAAAGGGGAAAAGTGTTAATGAACATCTGTTCTTTGACAATTCTGCAGGTGCTGGCCTTGGTGTTTATCAGGAAACTGATGGACTGCATCTTTACCAAGAGAGAGCTAAGCTGGCTGGATGACCTCATGCCAGAAAGCAAGAAGAAGAAACTTGAGGACGCTGAAGAGGTGTTATTGCCCTCCTAAACAAATGTCTGTGTGCTAATATTTTATTACAATTTACATATATCTAAACTGATTTGCTGTTATTTATTCCGCCTGCAGGAGGAAGAGGAGCAGAGCATATTGGCAGAAGATGATCGAGTAGTGCAAGTGCCATTAGAAGGGTATAAGTAAGTTTAAGGGGTAACATTTACATATTTTTGTAAATGTCCAAAAATTTCTAAATGCCATTTCAAGTGGGATATTTATGTTAATTTGTGTGCTATGTTTTTCAGAGGAATACCCATCATCAACATCACAGATGAAATGTCCAAAGGTTCTTTTGGAAATACTTGGAATGCCAGTGGCTGAGACTTGTAAGAAAGAAAACAATATGTAAGACTATTTTCTTTATTATATTTACAGTAAACTCATCAGATACATTCATTTTTAGGCAATTACTTGTATCGATGATGGGAGAATCGGACCACTACGTAAAGTCTCCTCCTGCAGATCCCAAATGATTCGCAATAGGGTTAAGGTCTGGGCTCTGCGGTGGCCAGTCCATGTGTGAAAATGATGTGTCATGCTCTCTGAACATTCTTTCACAATTTGAACTTGATGAATCCTGGCAGTGTCATCTTCCAATATGGCCATGCCATCATGGAAGAAAAAAAAAAAAATCATTTGATGGAAAAACCTGGTCATTCAGAGATTCAGGTGGCAGCTGACCTCACCGAAACCTGATCAACTGAAGTACTCCCAGATCATAACACTGACCCGCAGACTTATTTGGCGTGCCCTAGGCATGATGGGCGCATCACTTTATCCAACTCTCTTTTTACCCTGATGCACCAATCAATCTGGAACCACATGACCTTTTATCCATTGCTCCAGTGTCCCTAGCAAATTGAAACATTTTTTCCTGATTAACTTCACTATTAAGTGGTTTTCTTAAGGCTAAATGGACTGAACTGGTACTTATATAACACTTTCCTACTCTAATTGAGCACTTTAAGTGCATTTTACTGCAAGCCTCATTCACCCAATCACACACACATTTATTCTGCGCCTAGGCACTTTGTCTAACATTTGCACACACACACATGATCACACTCTGGTGAATGCATCAGGGACAACTCAGGGTTCAGTATCTTGCCCATGCAGCCTGGAGGATCTAGGGATCAAACCACCAACCTTCCAATTAACAGTCAACTGTCTCTAATGCCCGAGCCGTAGCTGTAGCCATCCTTTTTACTTACTTAGTCCCAATCTCTTGAGTTCTCTTCACATTGTATGCTCTTACTTTCACTAGTTTTGCCCAAGGGTAAACAAACCTACCTACCAGCAGCATTGAAACTCACAGATTTATGCTGGGTTCAGACAACACAATATCAGCCCAGTTATAGCCTGCTTTGGAAGACAGAGGGCGCCAGACATTGTGAAGGACGATTGTCAAAAACCAAAAATGGACGCATGGATCTGGGAGCCCCTCAGGACTTTTATGCAAAAAGACCACCAAGTTAGAAAACACATGACAGTTCCTCACCTGCTAACAATATGAGCACAGAGTGTGCAAACATGTCAAAGCCAAAGAGAATTGATGTTGGCTAGGTGGAATGGAGTGGCACTGACAATAAGATTTGGGTGGGTTTTATTTATTTTTTTGAACGAGTAGACCAATCATTTCTGAAAACACTGCTTTTGAGTGTTTCAGATTGAATTTTTGGTGCTTGTAGCTCCACAAGATTATTACCATTTAATTCCATCATACACAAATAAAGTCAGACATCTACAGTCAATAGGAAAATCACGTCAGTAATATTTCGATGGATAAATCGCACTACAAGCCACAGAGAATGAATATGTAAATTTCATTTTGTGGTAAAATGTACCTTTAAAAATGAGTAACATGCATATTTACATATTTACTATATTCACTAATTTTTTTTAATCTGTCTTTTTTTTTTTTGGATTCTGAAAATCACACCGCTCTCAGTATTTCTCCACAAGTAGAGTTCAAGAGGAGAAATGCAGGCTGGAGGAGACGGAGGACAGTGCAGAGCGCGTCCTGAGTCTTCGTCATCGTTCCCGCTGTGTGTTTCCAAACACATCTACACTGTGTGCTGCAGCTCATCAATCCTTCAAGTTTAGTTTGGTAAATCTCTATGTGTAAGTAAATAACTGTATTATCTGATGTGTCAGTCTTTCTCTTTACGAACCAATAAAACCTGCTGTCTGATCTTCTCTTGTTGTTAATGTCGAACTGTAGATACTGTATGGATTTACTGAATGTAAACCACAGAAACACATATTTCTGATGGCTGTTTTTGGAATGGGACCATTTAGAATTTTATGACTTCATCTCCGAGGAACCAAATGCAATAGCTCTTTCTGCCAAAAATGGTAATTATTTATATGAGAAATGATTTAGCTATATTTATATAGTCATTTATTTTGTGGTATTTGTTTTATATTTGTTTTGTGTTCACTACAAAATACAGTACCAGTCAAAAGTTTGGACATACTCACCCACTCATGAATTTGTGAGTGTGTCCAAACCTTGGACTGATACTGTACATGGTAGTCTAACAACGACTTTAAGTATTTTGCTTTCTGGAGTGTGTGTGCGTATTGCTTTTATTGTAAATGTAAATTGTATTCAAATCATCCTCTGTTGTTGTTTGTTTAAGGTTTTCTGAATCATAAAGTTTGAAGACATTTAACCATCTACTGTTACACTTCAACATTTCAATGAAAAATTAGGGATGACTTCATTTTTAAAAACAAACAGTAATTTTGTTAAGTATCTCTTGTCAGTGTACTAAACAATAAATTTCTATGAGCATTCTTGCCTTGTCTTGTCATCGTCAAGATCAAACTAAAACTAATTATTGCAAGCAAACCAACAACTCTATTTATCATTTTTGATTTAGCTCACTCAGGCAAAAGAGTCAGTATCCTCTGGTGCATTTAACACTAAATAATCTCAAAAGCTCACATTACATTTTTATTACTGATTTGAGAACAGCACTTTATAATATGGCCTGTGACTAAGGGTGTAATTCTCCTAGAATTAAATGGAATTTTGATGTATTTTATCTTAAATTACAATGTAATTAAATTTACCTACAAATACTTATTGGTAGATACACTAGAAAAATATATGGGAAAGAAGAAATAATTATACTGCTGAGATGCTTGCTGATGAGCCCCTCCCCCAGAACTGTCTCCAGGGTGGAACCCTGGGCGTGATAACATGGTCCATTGGTGACGTTTCTGTAAAGGTTTTGTGAATCACACAAAAATGTAGTCAAGGAAGCAGTTTCAAAAAAGGGCTCTTTTTGGGTTTTGAGAAAATCATCTCTATAAAATTACTATGGAGGCAACAATTTGGGACTCACATTCATCCTGGAACTTTCGTCTGTAATGATGCACCAACTGATGGAGCTGCATGCAGGCTTTCCCGCTATGAAAATCGCTTTTTCCGTCATCAACGAGCGCCGAGCATGGCGGCATGGAAGTCCACAGCGGATCGACAGCAACAGGAAGCTTGTCAACTCAAGCATGAGAAAGGCTGTTGACTCCTTTGGAGGCGTCATCATTGAGCATCCTCAGCTGAAATTTAATGACAATGAGATATTGCTGGCAGACGGAGTCCATTTCACCCAGAAAGGGAATGAACTCTTTCTGAAGAGCATACACTCTGCCATCAAAAAGATTCTTCAGAACCAGTTTCAGAAAACATAAACCAACAGCCCCAAACGGTCACAGCAGATGACCACCCCTTCCTGAGCCTGGTTCTGCTAGTTGTTAAGTTTCCTTTTGTTAGTTGTTAAGTTTCATATTTCTTAGTTGTTAAGTTTCCTTTTCTCCTCCGTGAATTGCCACCTTATCGTGGTGGAGGAGTTTGTGTGTCCTAGTGATCCCAGGGGCTATATTGTCCGGGGGCTTGTCCCCCTGGTAGGGTCTGCCATGGCAAACTGGTCCTGGGGTAGGGGCCAGACAAAGAACGGTTCAGAAGACCCCCATGGAAATAATAACAAGGGAACTGTTTACCCTGCCCGGGCTAGGGTTACCGGGGCCCCACCCTGGAGCCAGGCCTGGGGAGGGAGCTCTAGGGAGAGCGTCTGGTGGCCAGGCATTAGCCTGTGGTGCCCGGCCGGGCGCAGCCCGAAGAGATAACATGGGCCCGCCCTCCTGTAGGCCCATCACCCACAGGAGGCATCGTAGGGGCCGGGTCCAATGTGTGTCGGGAGGTGGCCAAGGGCGGAGGCCCTGGCGGATGTTAACGACAGAAAAAGATACAGAATAAAAAATTGATTTTGGAGAAGAACAATACTGTGAATGCTGTTAAGCATTCACAGTAATAATAATAATAATAACAGTATTAATTATTATTAATAGTAATAATAATAATAATAATAGTAATAATAATAGTAATAATATTATGATTAATGAATTACTTAGTATTATTATATCAACAATACATTGCCACTAAGTATTTTGTAGGTACATGCCAATTTAGACTAATATTGGTATCACAACACTGTTAATAGTGCATATTAATTAAACATATTAACAATACAAAATAATATGAGGTAATAATAAATACATTTGTCTATATACATACATACAAATATGCAAACACATGTATACATACACAAGCATACACATTCATCCATCCATTTTCTCCCACTTATAGTATATATTGATATAACAAGATGGTAGAGGACAGATGGATTTGAATATTCTAACCACAAAGACATTTTTTAGTCTTAAATCCCACGGCAGGTCAGCTGTTCAGTGATGAGGCTGCTGCACGTAGCACTTTGAATGGAAATGATAGTGTAGGCACATCCAGTGTCAGCGGTGCTAAGAACAACTGTCCATTTTTAACCTCCATAAATTTTGGCTTACAAATAGACTGGAATGGGCAGAGGATTTCTGTAATCAGCAGATGGTTTGATGTGCTACAGATGACAGCTTAGAGAGGTGGCCTATCCCAAAGCGTGTCAAGCTGCTGGCTCATGCGAATTACTGTTTTGTCTCAGTGCCAGGAGGAACTCAAGAGTGTCGACCCAGTCATTTCTCCCAACGAGGTACTTAGTTGATTGACATGACTCCCTTTCATTTAGCATAACCCTCCTTGGTGTGCAGTCTGAGCATCGCTTGGAAATCCTTCTCCAGTGAGCAGCTGACAGGTGACACATCATCATGTTACCTGGTAAAAATCCACCAGCTCATTTCTCCCTGTGGAGTAATGTGTTCATTGATTTTTGCTCTACCTCCATAAACACAAGGATTAAGAGAATGTGACAGTGGTGCAAGCTGTCAAATCACATTTTTTAGCCAGTGACTATATTATTGGGTCAAAATGCTCAGTAGTGCTTATATATAACTCCTTTACTAATCAGCCACATAAAAAAGTGCTTTTAAAACTTATAAAGATTAAAGTGACCACACTATTTTCCTTCTGTTTTTGATAAACATTAATAAATGGATCCTTTGTCTAAAGCGTTGTTTTCATATATTCTCTGAGCTGTAGATCATAAGATTTAATTACTTAAAAAGGGAATCCATGGATTGTACACATTTCTTTATTGAAAACTAAATATAATTTTTTCTGAATAATAAGTGAAAAGTATTAAGACTATTGACAGATGCAATTAATAAACTTGACGTGTAAACCAATAATGTGATTTCAGAAAAGAAGGGGGAAGAAAATGTCAAAACGTAAAATGTGAAAAAAAAAAGATTCATGATGTGAATGCTTGATAAAAATTCACACAGCATTTATGATTGAGAGCCATCTGACACATCCTGCAACGTTCTTGCATTTGAACATTTCCTTCAACCATTTAAGGCCAACGGGGCTTCTTGTGAGGTGTATTTAATAGCCTTATCAAGAAAAAAGTCTAGTACAGATCGCAAAACATAATGGCACAGACTCAATGAGAATAGTTGCATTGTTTTTGGAAACGGCAACAGATGGATCTCTTCAATCTCTCCTCCCTCGGCCGGTCTTCAGCCAGGACACAAACTCCTTGGCTGCCTGGTCCTGCAGGTAGGAACTCACATCACTGGTGTAGGTGCCGTCTGCATGGCGTCTCCTGTGAAGAAGTCACAATAGCAGAAAATGTAGCTGTGGTATAGCAGACCAAAAAAAAAAAAAAAAAAAGATCTACATTGCTACAGTGAACATGATCTGGGATCATTTTAATATGGCAGGCTTCAAAATTATGGCAATTATATTTCAACTTGTGTCTTTCAAAAAATTTTTACAAATCTGATTCATTTTCTAAAGAAACAGTGACACTCACCCATTCCTTTTTGAGTTTTTCAGCCACTGGACAAAGTCTTGTGCTCTTCTTGTCTCCAGGTATTTGCTATAGTCATTGGAAAATGTTCCCTCTGAGTGTCTCTTCATATTTTGGATCTCAGTGGGTTCGTTGAGGATGGAGTTTTCAGTCAACAGGCTAAAAAAGAGACACATCACAAAAACAAGTGAGCAGGACCTGACACACACTCACCATCTGTCACTTCCTGTTTTTATGCCTTAGCCTGGAGTCTTCTGCTTCTTACAGGAAAACTATCCTGCATCATTCTTCTCATCTGTCCATCTCCATACTTCATACTACTCATAAATCTGGAGTTACAACCGGAATGCTGACAAAATTCAAAGTGACTATTTTACTATTCAATACCTCAATACCTTTTTTACATGAAACCACAATATGACTAAACCCTCTAACAGCGTAACAATAAGCACACACACTATATATATAAA
>JAVDPK010001720.1:601457-614151 GCA_034780415.1 Cichlasoma orientale | reverse complement strand
GCACAGTGACTTGGATAAGTAACTTTAATCTGATTACTGGACTACAAATAGTAACGCGTTAGATTACTCGTTACCGATAAAAAGTAGTCAGATTAGAGTAACGCGTTACTAATGAACGCGTTACTGACATCACTGTTGATAACAGACAGTCTGATTTCAGGAACTGTTGATCTGCTGGGATTTTCCCACACAACCACCTCTAGGGTTTACAGAGAATGGTGTGAAAATGAGAAAATATCCAGTCAGCAACAGTTCTCTTGGTGTAAGTGCCTTGTTGATGCCAGAGGTCAGAAGAAAATGGCCAGAGTGTTTTGAGCTGATAGGAAGGCAAAAGTAACTCAAATAGCCACTTAACCAAGGTATGCAGAAGAGCATCTCTGAATGCACAACACATCGAACCTTGAAGCAGATGGACTACAGCAGCAGAAGACCACACTGTCAGAACAGGAAACTGAGGCTACAATTCATACAGGCTCACCAAAATTGAACAACAGAAGACTGGAAAATTGTTGCCTGGCCTGACCAGTCTCAATTTCTGCTGCAACATTCTGATGGTAGGGTCAGAATTTGACGTAAACATGAAAGCACGGATCCATCTTGAATCAATGGTTCAAGTTGTTGGTGATGGTGTAATGGTGTGGAGATAGTTTCTGGGCACACTGAGCATCATTTAAATACCGCAGCCTATCTGAGCATTGTTGCTGATCATGTCCATCCTCTTATGAACACAGTGTACCCGTCATCTGATGGCTGCGTCTACCAGGATAAAGCACCATGTCAAAAAGCTCAATAGAAGTTAGCACAATTGCTAACTTCTATTGAGCTTAGTGACATGGTGCTTTATCCTGGTAGAAGCAGCCATCAGATGACGGGTACAGCAAGTTAGAAGTTTCTCAAACTGGTTTATTGAACATGACAGTGAGTTGACTGTATTGGATGGCCGCCACAGTCACCAGATCTCAATCCAATAGAGCACCTTTGGGATGTTGTGGAACAGGAGATTCTCATCATGGACGTGTAGCCAACAAATCTGCAGCAGCTGTGTGAAACTGTCATGTCAATAAGGACTAAAACTCAGGAATGTTTCCAGCACCTTGTTGAATCTATGCCACGAAGAAATAAGGCAGTTCTGAAGGCAAAAGGCGGTCCAACCTCGTACTGTCAGGTGTACCTAAAGTGAGTGTGTGTGTGTATATACAGTATATATATATATATATATATATATATATATGGGAGGCTATTTATGCATATTCACCCACCATAATATTCCCACTTGGCTACTGGCGCCACTGCAATTCCACACTTGAAGAGTCCAGTTCCAGCACCCAAGGCCATTGAGGTTACATAACCACCATATGACTGAATATCAGAATAGATTATTTTAGTGAAGTTCAGAAAAGTGACTATGAAGATAAAGAAACAGGAAAGAGCAGGACAACATAGAGCTTACCCAGCCCCATATTGCTATTCTGTCTTTGTCAACAAAGCCCATGTCAATGAATTTCCTGAAACACAGAGATCAGTTATTATCTGTGGCACAAACAGAAACATAGTTGGAGAACTACTAAACCAGACATTTATCTACATGAAGATATTTATATGCGTGCACAGCGGTTGATCACAGAGGTGACTGAAAGTTTAGACAGACTTACCTCACCGCCGTTATCTGATCTTCCACTTCAAATGTCCCCAGGCGTCTATAGATTGAGTGCATTATTTCATCCCCTTGGTAACCACTTCCTCTTCCGTCAAAGCTGGCAATGATGATCCCATGTGAACTGGAGAGGTACGTGCCCCAGTTCAGCTTGAAGCGATAGTTCACACTCTGACTGCACGGGCCGGCATAACTGCACGAGGAGAGCAACATTGTAAATATACTTCCATAAATGTCAGTGTTATCTCATGGACGTCTGCATATAGTTCACTCACACATCAATAAGAAGAGGATATTTTTTAGACTTCTTGAAATTGGGCGGTAACATCATTTCATACCAAAGATCTGTTGGCAAAAAACAGGAATTTGTGAAAGCAGAGTATGTCTTCAGCAGTTTCCGAGATGACTCTTTCAACATGCATTTTCTCACCAAATCCTCCAATCTTTAAGGTGCCATATGTCATGTTTGGCATTTGGAATTCAGACAGAATATTTTCCAGGTCCTTGTTGTCTTGAAGAATGGAGAGCTCTGGAAAAAAACCCCCACACAAAAGTAACAACAGCTGCAATATCGGAAATTACTGTGGTGTCCAAAAAGCAAACATAAAAGTGGATATCTATATTATCATTTGTAACAAAGAGTTTTCAGACTATTTAGGAATCTTAACTTCTCTGAAACATTTTTATAAACTGCTCTTCTTTTTCTGGGAGCTTGCACTTGGTGATTTAAACCAATCTGTGTACAACTTTATGTACAAAATGTTTCGAATTACATTAATTAAATCTCACAATTAAAAGAAAAATCGTGCTTTCATCAGTGTTTTCGGTGCAGTGATGACTACATTCTCCTTACACGCAAAAGCTTCCCAAGATTGGGAAGAGACACAAACCCACCCTCAGGGGTTTGCAAGCTAGTGTACGCCCAGTTCCGGTCCCAAGCCTGGATAAATGGGACAGTTACGTCAGGAAGGGCATCCAGCGTAAAATCTGTGCCTAATCAAAAATGCGGCTCCATCCGTTGCAACAACTCCTTAGAAAGTAAAGGCGCAGCCAAAAGAATTTGAACTTGGATCAGTGCATTCAGTCTGCTAGCTCTATGTCATCACAACAACATCTAGTGCAGGTTTACAAGTTCATGTGCAGGTTTACAAGTTCATGAGTTTTCAATGGTCCAGTGTAACAAATCAAGGAGATGTCTTTAAAAATTTGCGTTGTGTTTTCAATACCAAGTGCTGATAAAAACTAAAGAGATTCATAATCTTAAATACTTAAAATTTCTCTAACTTTTGGATTAGTCAAGCCTTCCTTTTACCTTGAGATCTGATCGCTTATCAATTCCATTGGAAGTACAATGGAATGGCCTCTATGGACTAAGGAATGACTGCAGCAAGCAAAATCTGTTTGAATATTTATATGGGCACTTCCTAATTGACCATCTTGGAAAGTGGACCTGTGTCTTTTCTCCTGTCTCTCTCCCCCAGCTACAACCGGTCGCGGCAGATGGCTGCACCTCCCTGAGCCTGGTTCTGCTGGAGGTTTCTTCCTGTTAAAAGGGAGTTCCCGCACTTCCCACTGTCACCAAGTGCTTGCTCTTAGGGGGTCATTTTGTTGGGTTTTCTCTGTAATTATTGTAGGGTCTTTACCTTACAATATAAAGCACCTTGAGGCGACTGTTTGTTGTGATTTGATGCTATATAAATAAGATTGAATTGAATTGAATCCTTTAATAGTAAACCGTGCAGGTGCAGTGACTTTAACAGCGTGTTTGGGGTAACTACATGAATTTCACAAGTATATGAATCTGCACCTGAGCCCTTGCTGTCCATAAGTGTGTAGAGGGGGAATCCAGGTCCTGGTTAAAACAAAAACAGGATACACACAAATAAAAGTATATTACACATCAAATTGTCTGCATGCCTTCAGTGGGGATTGTCATTCACAGATGTTCACTACACCAAATGGGTGAGTTATTGCTTACAGTAAGAGAAAATGTGGATGGGTAACTGACCATAGCAGTCCATTCGGTAGTAAGAGGCGTCAGTGCTGAAGTAACCTGAGTTGTACTGACACCTGTCCTTATATAGGTTGCATGTGAGACATCGGGGGGCAGAAGGGCTGTTTCCAATCATAACCCTGATGGAAAAAAAGAGCAGCATTTCGTTGATGTTATTGTTGACATATAGATATTAACCGGTAAAAAAGGAGTACAGGAAAGAATAATTCCTTACTTGTAGAGATTTCTCTTTACAGGTATTCCTCCATCCTCATTACTTACAAAATATCTGTAGTGAAGAATGTCACATAGACCAGGTCTGTATAGTTTTACAAATATTTTTAAGATTTGTGCAGTTTTTCCAGAAATGCATAGATTCATCACTCACATGGCGTCTTTGGTTAATTTGCTTATGTAGATAACTTCCCACTTCCCAGAGGTAACAGGGGTTGCTTTACCCTTAATAAAAGACCTTTAGTAAGTCACTAAACACCAAAGACATGATAAAAAAATGAATGTGCAACATTTTTGCATAAAGATCACTGATAATACTTACATCTTTCACATAATGAATGTGTTTGTAACCGTTAGTGTCACTCATCACTTTGTAGAAACTAAGCTTATCTTCAGCAAAGAAAAGAGGCAAGGGCACATACTAAAGTAAAAAAGACAATATGTTATAGTCATACATCAAATCAAAGTTTTAAAGAAATATAGTAGCGGTATCTTTTCGGAAACTTACATGGCCCACCCAGCCAGTCTTGCTTGTTTGCTCAAATTTCTACAGAGAGTAAAGATATCAGCTGCAGTTAATCAGCAGAGCATGGTCGTCATCGTGATTTCCTCACCAGAGAAGTTGCAGCTACCTGTTTTTCTGTCCAGCGACTTCCATCAAAGTCATAAATCTGTACAACCACATAATTCTGTCTTCTCGTGAGCCACTGCACAGCAATGCGTTCATCCGAAACCCAGGTCACCGAGCCCAGAATGTGATCACTGAGTAAAGGCAACAGAAGGAGAAACCGTGAAGGCATTGCGTTTTCCACTAAATGATTACACAATGGTATACGCCAAAGAATATACAGACCCAGAAGAAACAGAAGCAGGGGCAAACACCTGTGCGCGCTGTGATGGGTTCGTGGTATCAACCACAAAAAGTTTCACCTTGGTAAGGGCTGATCCAGCCTATACACATACAAATATAACATTTGTGATGAATAATTATATATAAGAAGAGATCTGACAATGTGATAATCGCTCGTATAATATGTACAAAGAAATTCAAAATACTAAATCAATATTAAAGTTTATATCTTGTCAGTAATGTAATGTTTGAAAGGTTATATAATCCTACCTTTGGGTATGGAAGGGCCACTGTTTGAGGATATTGATCGGATCCATACAAAGAGTACTCGATTTTTTGAACTTCTGTATCATTAAACTCCGCATATGCCAAGAACTTTCCAGTTGAGGACCACCATATTGCCCCATTTGATGCAAACACCTCCTCTAAAAATTGTTGGAAAAAAAAAAAAGTAACCATCTTCTTTAGACACACAGATGCACACTTTCAAAAATGCTAATGTTACTCACCTTCATACACCCAGTCAGGGACACCGTTGAGGATCTCGTTCTTTTTCCCATTGCGTGTCAGTTGCACAGTTTCATCAGCAGCGACGCTGGATTTGAAAAAAATGTTGAAGTCTAAAACGTAGGCCTGCAAAACAAAATGTAGCAGTTTCTGATTATTTCAGCCGCAACCATACAGCTGCTAAAGTATTATGTATAAATAGTTATTCAAACAAATGCAAGTGGCTGCAATATTATTCGCTGTCACTAGAGACAAGATTACTTCATGACATGGTGCAAGCTTACATATTTGTTTCCTGTTGGCGCCCAGATAAAATACTGCACGAGTGGAAGATTTGCAGGTGTAACAAAAGTTCTACAATGAAATAGGAAAACACATTATATGGTTGATAATAACATACCAACATAAATTTAAATGCAATGGTTTTAAATGGTTGGGAACTGAAATTCATTAATAAAACGATCACAACAAAAACAGGACTACTTACGAGCTCTCCCTGTCATAGATGGAATATGAGGCTGTGAATGAATGCCTCCATTTCTGCAGGAATTCAAACAAAAACTTTAGTTACAGGTTGTTCATTAACAGACTCACGGACACTTCAAAAATAGAAGTAATGACGCAAAAGTAACGAGATGCAGTTCAACAGGAGCTCCTCACCTTTGTGTAATTGCTTTCAAAGGCTATGTATTTATGATCATTTGACAGCAAGTAATCTGTGGCATCCACTAGGGCCTGAAATAAAAACAATTGCATAAACATTTGGATATGTTACAAAATTCAGTAGATTAGTATATTTAGTATTTAAGATTCATAACAGGATATATTAGTCAAATATTTAAAATAAATATAAACATATTACAAAGGTTGAATTGCTCAGATACAGCGACTCCGCCATTGTTTCAGCATTGTGGAGAAAGATATTCCCATCTCTTGCTTTATGCAAATACTCCTTATCTGCAGGAACAAAGAATAAAAGACAAGCTTCCAAGAGGTTTGTGTACAGGGTGAAGATTCATGCTACCCAAAAAAAAAAAAGGTGTAGCAGAGGTAAAGTGACTGGCAGTGATACCTGATATCCAATACAAATTGTAGGACCTCCATCTAACAGTGTCATTAAAGTAGTCGTCAAGGGTGAAAGGCCTTTTGTTACCACCAGATTCTGCAATGATGCACATATGCTGCATTATTTATTCGTTGATTTTTGCCTGCATGTAACAATACCACAACTCTAAACTACTTTTGTTCATTCACAGCTTTTTTTTTTTTTGCATGGATAAAGCGATCACATAGTAAATGCATAGACACGGAAAGGAGTCTGCTTGAAAGTAGCATCTTAGCTGCTTTTGATTATCTCACTGGCAGGAAAGAAAAAAAAAAGCCAGAAAGCCAGAGCTCCAACTTACTGCTGTAATAAACTGCTGGAATGGTTATTAACGTGATGACGACAGCCGCCCCTATCACCCCCCACATCACCTTGTTGCAGCCCTGCGAAAGGTGACACAAAAGTTGCAGCCTATAAACATCCCCTGAAACCACACAGAACAAGCCGAAGCTGCAAGTTATAGTTTAGTAACGTGTTATTTCCAAAGTGAGCTTCACACTGCCACAGTAAGCAGCCGCGTTTTTACAAAAATATTTTCTTTGTTATTCCAACATTTTCCCCCTTTTCCAACACTGGTGATAAAACCGATTACTGACCATGATGAAGTCGCCGTGAAGATCTTGGTTTTTAATAATCCTCAGTGGCAGCTGTCGTGAAGTTTACAGTCACTTCTCGGGCACGCGGCCAAGTTAACATACTCGTACACTCGCAACAATAACTTTAAACTAATACAGCCACGTAAGAAAACTCCGTCCTGCTTTAAGTCGAAGGCTCCCTTCACTCCCCGCGACGAATCGACAGAGATGCCTCCTCGAAGTCCGCAGCCCAACTTTCCAAGAGCGCACAAGTTGCTGGTATTAGGAAGTGGCTTTTTCTCTATGGGCGTAATTCATTCACGCAACAAAGCAAGACAGCAGGAAAATCTGTACCTGTCATTTAAATTTATATAACTCAACCATGAAGCATGGTTATAAATATTTAAGTGGCTTTTCACTCAGAGTACAAAATGAAGTAACTGTATTTTTTTTTAAAGTGTTGTACATTAATTATCAAAATATAGGCCAAAAAAAAAAAAAGAAAAAAAGAAAAGAAAAAGGGGGCGAAAGTGGGAAGGGTAGTCAGTTTTAATACTTTTGTGTGAACAATTTGCCAGCTGATGTATCCAGACAGTGAGATAACACAGGTAATCTATCTGTTTGTTCAAACAAGCTTAAAAAAGCCTTCTAAAAATAGCAGTGCTGTCTCAATAGTAGTGACTCACTAACCTTTGAATTTAATGGAAAATCAACAGCACCTGTTTGTGTGCGTGTGTGTGACAGGTGGGCTCTGAGGGGCTATCGCAGGCTCAGTGGCTCCCATCTCATGAGACATGCAGGGTTTGAAAAAAAAAACAACTTTTCCAGTTCATTTCATACCAGTGAGGCACACTTACATACATAGCAATACATAGTGATCATACAGTACTGGTAAAATGATGTAAAACATTTACACTTATTCTTGACAAACACACATTTAAGTCCCATCACCGTTCATGTCTCCAATTATCTTAACAATCAGACGTCCGATATATTCACTAGTCTGGTAAGGTCCTTCGTCCTGTTTAAGCCACATGGGAACACAATAGAAAGCTGGGTTTTCTTGATTGCTGGTTACTCTACAGGGTTGTAATTCACATCGTTTCATCATCATCTGAGTCATCCGACATAGTCATGTTGCTTGCATGTTCAATGTAGTCGAAAGCAGGAAACTTGATGGGGAGTTCACTCCACTTTGTGCATTTGCTAATCTTCTTTCCATTTAAATTCACCACAAAGTTTTTCACGTGGAGGCAGGGGCACTCGATCCCCTTGTACATCATCATTGAACCCCATACCTGTAACAGAATGACATCACATATGAGATTATTGTGCTCGAGGCGGGTCACACAGAAACAAAATAAATGCTTACTTTTCAGCCCTTTTGTCCTGTAATCTAAATTTGTGGTGAGACATGGTCTCAAATTAAAGGGTAGCAGCCTCATGCCATGTGACAAGACTCACATCTCTGAGCAACTACTGTAGTTTTAGTGCCTATGACTTGGATTTACCAATTTCTTACTTATTTCTCATTATTCTTAAGAAATTAGTTATGCACATATGCTGAAACTAGTCCCTGTTAATGCAGCAATGCTGTGTGTAGCTCTCTGCAGGAAAACATGTCTTTCCCAAGACAATTTCATCAAATAACTGAAAAGCCTAAAATGAACCTACCTGTCCGCATTCTTTGCATGCAATGACGCCATTGGTCTCATAGTCTAGAAGACGCTCCTGAAGAGCAGCGTTTTCTCTCTGAATAAAAAGTTTACTGTAAAAGAGATGCAGTAAAATGAAAAATCACAGTAAAACTACAAGAGTGGAATACAGTTCAGCACATACAAAAGGTTAAGAAGTGAATTGTAAATCGTACCTAAACTGTGGCGTTACATTGACTCTGTGCATGTTTTCGATGATCTGCACGTCTTCGCCCGAGCACGCGTATTTGCTGCAGCTTCGGCAGCTGAACTTTACATCAGACGGGTTCACGTTCTTTACGTCCTTGTGCTTCTTCTTTGTCATTCTTAGTTTTTCCTCCATTATAGCCTGAATCTGAAACTCAGTGATCTGATGAACAAATACAAAAAAAGTCTTACAGCACTGTGGGTTTTCAGCTTAACAGAGACTACAAATTTTGAAGTGAACGCACCCGTCTGTCGTAGTCTGCTTGTTTTAAGGATTTAATCTTCTGAATGGCTCTGTTCATCATCTTCTTGCGGTACTCGTTGACGCACTCCTTTTCAGCCACGCCGGAGTTTTTCACCTCGACCAGAGTGTAACTGCTGTCTTCAGCTCTTCCTCTGCCTTGGGCCTGACAAAGGTAACAATTGAGTCAATTGAGTTAAGGGCAGGCGGGTAGGCAAACACTTTGTTTTACACAGCACAATATTCCTTCAGTTACTGAATATAGAAGCTATATTCAGCTATATAATTGCTCATTATTCATCTAATTTCTGACCTGAATCATAGCGATCTCATTTGTCACAAGGCCATATCGGATAACAAAATTACAGGCTGGTATGTCCAAGCCCTCCTCGGCCACAGTGGTAGCAATCAGCAGGTTGACTTCACCGCTGCCAAATTTTTTCAACACATCCTTTTGCTCTGCCTGAATGAAACACATTTATAAGAGAGGTTTAAGTGTAAGTCACCTCTCTATTGTGCAGGAAAACAGAGAAAAATGTAGCTGGTGTAATGTGCACTCACAGCGGTCATTGGTTTAACAACACTCTGGTCACCTCCTCCAATAACATATGCTGATTTCACTCCAATGTCAGCAAACTTGGGGTTTTCCTGAATCCACTGATTCAGAGCAATGGCGCTGCGTCGTGTTTTGATGAAAATAATCCCTCTGGCTTCATCCCTGCTGCTGAACTCGTGCAGAATTTTAGCTCTTAGTTTTGACAGGCTGTCATTTTCATACTCTGGATTCTTTGCGAGAGTCTCCAGCTCTTTCTTGTTGTCTGCCAGACACAGATTTCAAAGAACCGAGTTAAATCTTTCTGTCACTGGCGTGAGAGTTGATACCATTTCCATGTTTGTTTGGTAAGTATAGTCATAAGAAGGTTAGCTGAGCTTAACAACAGGACAGGAAATGTGGGAAGGGTTAAAATCCACCACAAAATCCACAGCGGTGAGTTCTGGAGCATTTCTAATGCAGACTCACATTATCTGAATAACAGTTTGCTGTGTGGTTAATCATACAAACAGACTGTTCTATTAGAAATAAGTATAATTTCTTAGTCTTTTTGTTCCGCAAGCTAGCAACTACTGCGGACTTCAAAAGGCATTTTTGTCTTTTATTTGTTCTTAATAGACATCAAACAAAAACAGAGAGCAATTAGCTTCAGAGATGTTCATAGGTGGACTTTGTTTTCTCTGGACAGAGCCTGGATAGCTGTTTCCTAGTTTCACATCTGCACACTAGGCTAAGCTAAACAAAACAGCAGCCTTCCTTACATTTACCACACAAACAGAAAACCAATCAATTTCCCAAATCTCAAACTACTGTTTTAAAGCGCCACATGTCATGGACTAAAAGAATAAAGTCAACAACTACTTTTAGTTTTCAGGCAAATGCCTAATTTTGCAATACCTTCAAATAGTTTGAAGAGGAATCTCTCTGTATCTGTGATTTGTATGTTATGCTCCTCCTCTGGGGACGTTTTCTTCTTCATCTCTTCCTCGTAGTATTTGTTCAGGAAACTGAAGGCATCTTGCATGCGAATTGTGTTGCTGAGATTCAGGCTCTCGCTGTACTGTCGAAGGTGCTCTGCGCAAACTCGTACTTTCGGATTTTCTTCTTTTGCAGCTAAAATGGAATGAGAAAAAGCACCTTTAGAGCCTACGTATCAGATTACGGTCATCAGGAAGGGGAAAAAAGGAGGGAGGTCAAACAAAGGTTAAATAGCTAAAGATGAGCGTAAAAATCTGTGCTCGCCTTGTCGTTCTTTTTGAACAACCCACTGTTCGTAATTCTGAGAGCCGAGGTCACAGGTGGGGCTCAGCTCGGCCAGGGCATGGATGGCAGTCATAATTTTCTTTATTACATCACCGAAGGGATCCTAAAAAAGATGTTTAGTTGCGCACACACACGTAACCCTGCATTAACATCAGCTAGAGTCATAGAAAAAAAAAAAAAGCATCACAAAACCATGCCACGCCAAGCAGGCGTACCTCTCTTCTATCTTCAACTGTGACAATTATTTTTCTCTGCTCCTTTTTGAACTCCTCGTGGCTCCTTGTCATTATTTTGGAGGCATCCAAGTTCGCGCAGATCTGTGAAAAAGTTACAAAGATTTACAGAGTTAGAATTAATCCCACATCTTGATCTCATGATACAGCCTATTTCTGCTCAATTTCTGTTGCAGTGGAAACTTTATGGCCGCCTTGTGTGCAGGGCCAGTGTGCAACAGTGGAAAGAACTTGGCTGAATCACCAAGATTCTCTGTGACTATAGCAGAAAATCTGGGGCAGGATTTTGATTAAAAAAAGATGTTGTTTACTCTGACACGTGAATTACTTGGTACGGACACAAAGACACATGACCGATGACTACTTTGTTTGGTTTTTTTTTACCCGGACTGTCACATCTATTAATCAAAAGCTTTAAAGACCATAGATTCTGCTGCTGATGTTTTACATTGTGTTTGCTAATATTTTGAATAACGAATAAATGTGCCAAGAATGAGTAATGTGCATTAAACATTTCTGTCCACGCAGTGAAGACAGAGAACAGTATTTACACGCAATATGTGCTCCTCAGCTTTCTCCATTTTCGTGGCTCCCCCAACCCCCGGCGAGGCAGTCAGGCCCAGGATCTGAGGGAGGGGCAGAGGCTCCTTCTGCTCCTTTTTGAGCCTTGTGTTCTTGTGTTTCTGCTTCAGGTATCGCATCATTATGTGGTTGTAGACTTCTCCCTTCTGAGTGTGGTGGCACTCATCTATTATAATCAGTGTCAGATCTGTATGTGCAGAAGAGAAACATGTAAGTGTTGCCTGCATTCTTTTAAAAATGACATCTCCATTTCTCACAGTAACATTACTGTCCAGAAACAAAAGTTCTTAAATCCTGAAAGACTGTAATTTTCTCAACCAAGAGCAGCGCTAATTTGAGCTTATTTTGCTTGTTACATAAACAGAGGTGATTTCCCTCACAGATGCCATCTCTCTCCCAAACCCTCCCACACAAACCAATGCTTTTCAAGGAACTTTTGACACAGCAGTTTAAGCCACACAATAACATATGCTGGAAAACTACTTCAAAAAAACAACTTGATATAGTTTGGATTTTACAAACACGCAAGCGAAAATGAATAATAATTATTCACATGTACAAGTTTAAGCAGCGCAATACAAATTCTTCCCTGGAGGAAGAAGGAGTATGGAGAATGGCAGCTTGATGTATTTTGGGTGATAGAAGCTCTCATGTGAATTTGATGAGCCACACACTGATGGCTTGAACAGACGTGTGGCCTGGAAACTAGGAGGGAAAAAAAAGTACATGCTTTCAGGCGTTTCAACAAACAGCATATGTTCCACTGAGGTGGCTTATTCCACCTTGGACTGGTGAGTGCCAACAGGAGTGAGCAGCAGAGTCGGAAGACTTTGACAAGATCCTATCAGGGGAGATGCTGCTCTGAGTCCTCTGGGTGGCTTTCTATTCCAGAAGCTGTCAGTGTCTGAAGCTTAAGCCTGGATAGATTTAAGCTGAAGATTTTCAGAGTTTTTTCTTCTTTATATATATATATATATATATATATATATATATACTTTTAAAT
>JAVDPK010001720.1:559234-591104 GCA_034780415.1 Cichlasoma orientale | reverse complement strand
GGGCCCCCCCCCCCCCCCCCCCCCGTCCCCGTCCCTCCTACCCCAACACTGCCTCCGAGTAAAGTATGCTGACATCATTTTATATTGTAATGTGCTACTTTGGGCTGGCAGGCAGTGCAAAACAGTAAATATATAGAGAGACTCAAAAAAAGTGCACTGCTTTGCAGACCCACATGGAAAAAAAAAAAAGACAAAACCAATAAGAATTCTCCATAGGCTGCAATAATAAATGTAATATTTTATATGCAAGTCTTCCAAAACCTGTATATCCCAAACCACCATCTACTCGTGAAAGTGGCCACTGTCACATTTTTCCCATACAACATAATGTTTACTTAAAAGGAACCCAGACTATTTCAGCTTGTGGGCATCACTTACTAAAGCACACAGTTAAAAACACATGACACATTTCCCCAAAAATCTGATGCATTTAGTCAGCTACAAGAGCAAAAACCACATGCTGCCGGCTGCAAGCAACAACTACAACCAAACGCCACACGGCTCGGAGTCCGGAAGTGTCTGTTCTCCAGCAAAGACTGATGCGGCTCATCAGCCCCATCGGATGCAGGTGGCTGGCAGATGTGCACAAGCTGGTATTTATGGATCATGTTTATATTCTTGAACATTAAAATGACTTGGATAAAAAGGAAAGGAGGGCTGTATTATTTCCTCCTTAGCTACACTCAAGCTCAAATTTATAAAGGTTAAACAAAATAAGTTTATATTGCTGTTGTATCTAAATATCAGGACCAAAACTGTTCCAACCATTTTTTTTTAAAATTCATAAAAATGAAGACATCGAGTGTTTTAATAACACATTTAAAATGCTGATGTTAACGTTAATAATATCAGGTGATACACGTCTTAATAGTGAGGGTTCCTTTTAATAAATTAGCATAATTATATTTCAAGAGAAAAATGCAAAAGTATTTTATAAGACACAAAACATTTTCAAATGCCTATATTATGCTTACTTGTCCAAACGGCAAAAAAAATTCCTCAAATCTGCATGTTGTATTTGTATGTATGGTGCATTCTGTTGGCTTGACATTGTACACTAGGTGCACATCAGTGTCTGCAGTAATAAAGCACATTGTTTATAGAAGAAAACTGGTTTCTTTTTTTTTTCTCCGGATACTGTACAGTATATTGCAGTGCAATTGTCCATAACCCCTGAGTCACACTTCAGAGAAGACAGGCATACAACATACATAAGAAAACTCTTATTTGTAATAATGCTGTTATTACATTAATAGCTACAGAAAATAGCTTATATATCTTTTATATGCAGACTCGTTGCTCCTAAAGCCTGGAATCGTTTTTTTTATGTGCCCACACAGACTTTACACTCTAACTAGGCTTTACCATAATGACCAGGCTCATCAGTGACTGTTGAGGGTATCCATGCGGCCTGCATTATGTAAGATCATCTCCAGCGCCCTGTCAGTGCCTCAGCATCAGGCACTAGGCAATGATTTCGGCAAATGTTGTGAAAAAGCCACCTCATCATGCTTCAAGTGCTCACACATTTCTGATGGCAATGAGGACACAAAACAGTGCAGGCACCTAAGACTGGCTCACATCTTTATTCCCAAGTCTCAGGTTGGACAGGTTACCTGCCTCAACAAACATGTCTGTACTCAGCAGCTGCCAGGCAGCCTTGGTAACAGTAATGGGTTGGCTCCTTTCGGCAATCACAATCTTTAGTCGCTTTCACTTGTTCTTGTCTGCTGCTCTGGAGTATAGCAAGCAAGAGTGGTCGCTCGCATTGAACTTTGGCAGAGTAATACAGTAGCTGCTCTCGGTTGACACCCAGCATCTGGAGAGATAACCTTTCCCTCTTCAGACTACAGGCATGAAAGGATGGGAAAAAAAGGCTTGATGGGGTTGTTGGCAAATTCTTGTGTAAAGACATTTAATTTTCTTGGCAGTGTGTTCGTCCTGGCCTTCTACAGCCCCCGCTCTCTGTGCGTTTAGCACAGGAGTACTGATACTGTGTTAGCTTAAAACTGTCACCTTGTCCACGAGATGACCCATTTTTGTCAGTTTTCACTTACTCACACTTATTGCTCATAAGATGTTCTAATACTACCTACAGTAAGTGGTTTTGCTGCCACCGTCACCTTGTCTGTGTTTTTTGAGAGTCTTTCCCACAAGTTCCTCTATTTTTGGTATCTCCGTGAATACTTGCCGAGAATGTTCAGCACCCGCAGACCCCTTAAGTGAGGAACAAGTGGCTGCTGTTAAGCACTGCACCTCCTGGTGTTTTTGGCCATTCTGCTGCAGAACCTGGTGAGTTATGGTGTCCACGGTGTGGTAGTGGAGAAGCCAGTCTTTCCCTGGTTTTGCAGCCACCACCAGGAGGAACCCCATTTATCTGATGTCTGGACTGTTAGTCACTGGGACCTGTCTGCTGCGAGGTAGATCAGTCAGCTCTTCCTGCTTACACTGGAGCTAGTGTCACTATCCACAGCTTCCATTACACTTAACCCAAGCCATGTAGCCCATGCTGGTGTGACCAACTGTGTGGGAACATAAAATGCTGCAAAAGCGTGTCAGCGAAAAACACAAAGTCCACTACTTAGATTGTGTTGGTGTTGGTGAAACAGAAAGTCTGTTATGTGTTGCTGTGTACTTCTATCTCAACCTAGTGGAGTCCTCTGACCAGCATTCCGGCAGAATAAGAAGAATTTTATTAAAACGCTATAGACTTAGTGATGGAGGAAATGCTGTCCTCGTAAAGGAGCCGTCTCCACTGGGTTGAACAGGTTCTTCATGATATGAATTTAATATAAATTTAAAGAGCAAAAATGAATGATAATCATCATGGATTCGATCCTGTTTCGACAGAACTGCTGTTAAAATATGTAACTACTGTTACATATGACACTGGCAGTTGCAGAAACGGCTTCTTAATTCCCTGTCAGCTATGTAAAACAGTGTTTCGTCCACATGCACAATGCAAGAACATCTTATTTCTATTACAAAGTCACTGGTGACTGTGCCAGCATGCTAATAAAAGAAACTGCTACTTAGTAATTACAGCATTACAACCCCTATATCAGAGTACCGTGCTGATGAAAGATTTATGGCCTTGGAGACTCTTGGTCTGAGGCAGGTCTATGTAGTCCAGTGGTGTTGAGGCTGGAATCAGAAGGTGACAGGCAAGAGGAGGAAGAGGAGGCTTCAGGTGGAAGAAGGATCAGTGCTGACTGCTGATGCCCTGTGGTTGGTTGTTGTTGTTGCGGCTCTGTATGTCTCTGCGCAAGAAATTGTTTAAGGCTGTCCTCAGTGGGTGCATTCACATTGGCCAAGCTCAACACAGAGTCTTTGGATTCCTGAATGGTGCTCCCCGGTTTTTGGCTGGGGGCCTAAAAATAAGTTTGTGACAATAGGAAGCTCTTAGTTGCCTGTGCTAGGGTAAATAAGCTTATTAATATGTAGATACTTAATATCTTGTTTCAAATGTTAAATTATATTTATTCCCAAAATACAGCTGTATTATTAGAAAAACCAAACCCAAATTGCTAGATGTGATATTTAGTTTAACAGTATGAAAACGTGAAGGCAAGGGCATCAACATGTACATGTGTGAAAAATAAAAAGGTGCTCTGTGTAAAAACAGGTCTCAGGACATCCTTACCTGAGTTCCTGTAGAGCTAAAAAAATGGCTTGCATTCAGAGCAGCTGGCTGAACCTTCACAGCAGGTCTGTGGTAGTCTGGACTGGCAGTTACCGTGCTGTAGGCAGGCGGTCCCAGAGTTGGTTGTCTCTGCAGCAGCTGCAGGATGGTCTGCATATCAGATATCAGCTGAGACTCCAGCCTAATTAAAAAAAAAGGAGGAAAAAATAGACTGCTATACTATATAATCTATACCAAAGATAAAAAATAGAAAAGACATATTTACACAACTCTGTCAAGTCTGAACCTTACTGTGTGTGATAAAGGCTGAAAACACACTTGCTGTGCTTCACTGAGCACTAGATGGCGCCTTTGCTCAGGACAAAATAAAGAGATGGTAACAGTGTGGAAACGCATTCTGCCAAATGAATAGATCAAAGACTGCTCCTGCTAGGAGTGATAATGAGCTCTGTGTGGGACATGTGAATTCTGCATTTACTGTGGAAATAACTGTGATACTCATCTGGTTAATCAAATTAAGAGTAGATTTGATCCAAGTTCTATATTTAGAGCTTAAGGCAACCCCCCCCCCCCCCACTTACCTTACATGTAATGCACAACTGCACTGTCAGTCTTTCTGTTTTCCTGGTTTAATATGTTATGGGCGATGAGAGATTAAGTACAAGCGGCCACACAATATTTTTCAGAGTAACAAACGGCACTTTTCTTAGATATTTACATAAATGTGTGGCTGAAAAAGCCACACCAACATTTTGTCCCTGCCGCATATGCTTTCAGACTAGTCAGAGCCACAAAAACACAAAATGACAGAGAAGTGCTGCTCATCCTGCAGCCGGCCAGCATTAAAAAACAAGGTCAGATATAGTGCAGTGGATAAAATGTCTTATTTGTGCTTAATAAAATGAGCTTGCCCAGTATTTCAGGCACCCTGATGCGATCTTTCGTTCTCTGTGATAATTCCAGCTAAAAATACCATCTGCTGTTCATTTTTGTGTCCGTTTCAGGTGGCTGCTGACTGCAGGTGTGGTGCTGAAAGTACTGCCAAAGATGGGTTTCTCCATTTTAGAAATAACAAATATAAAATGCATTCATTTTGGGAAGGTAAAGTAATAGTTAGTTCTTAGAATTCAATCTCACCATTTTGTTTCTATCATTATAAACAGTTTCAGGCACTTTTTTTTTCTTTTTCTGAGTGCCGCTTTGCAAAATAGAGACTTTTGTACCAATTCATTCTCAAGTTTGATTTGCACCAGTCCTACAATGTTGTATCCTGCTTCCAGTTGATCCAGCCTCCCACTCCCGAGGCCGACAACAGCTTCTGCCAGCTAGTTGCCGTTCTCCACCTACTCCTTCACATTTGGTGTAGCCTACTTTTAGTAGTGTGGGAGGTGACAACTTAAAAGCATAAAGCAGTCCCTTATCATTTACTAAAAGTAATAACGGCATTCATCTGAAAATGTAATGATAAATAAGAATAATGAAAAATGTAGCTATTTTATCTCCACAGAATACATCCCAAAATGCTCAAAGTCTAGTTGTAAAAGACTTCCTGAATATATATTTTTGGAGGTTTTGTCAGCACAACCAATATTCACTTTCACTATTCACTCACTTAGTAAAGGTACTTGACACATATTACCCTTCTTTCTGCTGTTTAAAGACAGGCTAAGTGTCATATATACAGACTTGAAGAACCTAGGGAAAAAAACCCAGCCCAACAAACACACAAATACATACTGTAAACATAATACCTCGGGGCAATGCTGTTTCTGTCATGGAGGTGCAAAAATCTATTTTACTGAATGTTTTGAAAAAAAAGTAAAAGGTTCCATTTAAAGCCACTGTGAGTCACAAGTGAAAATTTATGACTTTCTGGCACACTCAGTTGCTGTAATATCCGATGTCAGATCAGCAGTAGCTACGGTTCAGAAATGAGATTTAGATGTGGAATGGAGAAAGTGAGGGAACAGAGGGGAGCCTTTACCCTGCTGTTTAAACTGGAAAAATATTCCACTCCGCTTCTTCCAAGCCATTTTAAGTGAAATGTTCACTCATATCCATCCATCCATCCATCCATCCATCCATCCATCCATCCATCCATCCATCCATCCATCCATCCATCTTCTTCCACTTATCCTTTTCAGGGTCGTGGGAGGGCTGGAGCCTATCCCAGCTGTCCCAGCTGGCTGGAGCCTATCCCAGCTGTCATAGGGCGAGAGGCAGAGTACACCCTGGACAGGTTGCCAGCCTGTAGCAGGGCTAACACAAAGAGACAGACAACCATTCACACTCACATTCACACCTATGGACACCTATGGCTAGACTGATGACTCTACAGTACCTGTTCAACTCCTTGTTAACGTAAATAACTAATCAGCCAATCACACGGCAGCAACTCAATGCATTTAGGCGTGTAGACATGGTCAAGATGACCTGCTGAAATTCAAATCGAGCATCAGAATGGAGAAGAAAGGCTGCTGATGGTGTAATGGTGTGGGAGCTATTTGCAGCAACTGTGTGATGTTGTCCTGTCAATATGGACCAAAATCTCTGAGGAATGTTTCCAGCACCTTGTTGAATACATGACACAAAGAATTAAGGCACATTTGAATGCAAAAGCAGGTCCAACCCAGTGCTAACAAGGTGTACCAAATAAAGTATCTGGGGACATTTACATTCTCCATTATTTTAGCTTCTGGTAAATTTAGGAACTTTCAGGGAATTTAAAATAAACTTGTGTGAATTTTGAAAACAATTAAACTCTAGACAGGCAGGTGCAGTGCAGTGGGAGCACATGTCCCTGGTTTTAAGGAGGCAACTCTGCCTGCTGGTTCTGTTGTAGTTGATGGATTTTGCAAGATCACACAGCAAAGGTGCTTCTCTTGGTGTCATGAGGGTAAAAACAATAACTGCACCTCTCACTTCAGTAAAATAATGACTCTGGATAAAATTTAAGGTCATTTGAAATTAACCAAACCCTTTTCAGAGTAAAAGTAGTGAAGAAAGTGTTTACAATATTAAGTAAATACAGACAGTAATGTAAAAATACTGTAATTAAGCAATATTATCAGCAAAATAATATTGTTATAACTCAAGAAAAACACTCGCTGCTCCATCTAATAAAATGTTAGTTTCCAAACAGAGATGTAAGTGTAACAAAATCTGTGAGCTGTGTGGCTAAAATGACAAACCAGTGGTAAAAGAAAAAAGTTACTTGAAAACCCCCCCCCCCCACTAATTCACACTAGAAAAGTTCACATTTTGGGGTAATTCATAGTTTATGACAGCAAAGCGAGTATGCTGACTCTAAAAATATGTACCTGTTTAAGTGGTCTTGAAGCTGACCTAAGCGTTGTTCCACCTCTCCATATGTGAGTTCGCTGGCAGAATTATCATCCTCTCTCAGGTCCTGGAACTGCGCTGACTCATCCAGGTAGTCTGTAGGCTTCTTACAGGCCCATTTATCACAGCACAGATCTGGAGGACCGAGCCAACATGCATGATTTACATCCTCACTTGTAGGTCAGAGCAACGTCATCACTAAACATCACTAGAATAGAATATAATAAATCTCTACAGGAAAGCCGTGTGTAGATCCTTTGTTGTAATTTATCACACTGCTATACCAGAAGAATTATTATATCAGTGTTTTTCAGTTGCAAACTAACCCTGTTGTTATCTCTGTTTGGCACATGGTAGTATTTAGCCTGCTGTCCAGTGATATGTGCTGAGCCCCTTTTTGTTATTTTAAACAGAGGGCTGGTTAATTCTGTGATTGAGTTATCTCATCGAACAGATTGTGCAGGTGGCTTTGTACTAACACAATGAGTTGCACAGATGACTTTAGAGTTTAGGTTCAGGGTGCCACTAGACTGTTGTCCTCTCTCCACATCTCCAGCTGTGTATTATGTACAACGCCAAAAAAGTTGGGACTGTGCAAACTGTAAATAAAAACAGAATGCAGTGATCGGCAAATCTCACAAACCCGTATTGCATTCACAGTGCAACATAGAAAACATATCAAATGTTTAAACTGAGAAAACGTACCATTTAAAGAAAAAATAAGGCCATTTGAAATTTAATGGCAGCAACAAGTCTTGAAAAAGTTGGGATGAAAAAGTGAGTGGTACTAAAAAAGAGCGTGTTAGAGATGCAGAGTTTCTCAGACATAAAGCCGGGCAGAAGTTCACCAATGCAAAAAAAAAGAAAGAAGAAAAAACAACAACAACAACAACAACAAAAAACAACATAATATCATCAAAAGACTGGAGAAATCTCTGTGTGCAAGGGACAGGCCAAAAAGGGCATCCTGTGAAAAATCTACCAAATCAACCATGCACAGCTACCTGCTGTGGCGGACCCTTTTGAATAAGGGAACAATATCTTCGTATTGTGTATAAAATATGGGTTTGCAAATCATTGCGTTGTGTTTTTATTTTATTAGCACCCAACCTTTTTGGAAATGTGGTTGTAGTTTTATTGGAGCAGCTAACTATAAAACTATCCTAACAGATACTGTACACAAATCAGTTGAGTAGTGGTGAAGTGTACTCAGGTGGGAACAACAACGTGAACATATGACGTTATCTACTGCAAAAGCCATGCAATAACATAAGTGAATTTGTAATGTTTGCAATAACTGGATAGAGATTTTGAGTTATCCTGCTTTGATTCGACTGAGGCACTGGAGTTGCCTTTTTTTTCTCCCTAATTTGTAACTTAGTGTTAGTGTTATTCTTTTTGGTTATTGGTACTGTAAGAAGAAATGATACCATCTTTCAATTCTAAAGTTTTGTATATCAGGACATCATAACAAATGATCTAGTCCTTTGCAGGTCTTAAAATTAGGTGACTGCAACCTACAACAACACATATCCTATTACGCCATTAATTATTTAGCAAAAATACAGAGGCTGTGTGTGAAAAACCAAGTACACCCCCTGATTCGAACGCTTGTAGAACCACTTTGAGCAGCAATAATTTGAAGTAACTGTTTTCTGTGTGACTTTATCAGTCTCTCACAACATTGTGGAGGAATTTTGGCCCACTCTTCATTACGTCTTTGGTTCGGTTGACTGAGGTTTCCGGACATTTGTTTATGCAGAGCTCTCTTAAGATAATGCCACGGCATTTCAATCAAATTAAGGTCTGGACTTTGACTGAGCCATTGCAGTACCTCGGTTCTTTTCTTTTTTAGTCATTCTGCTGTAGATTTGCTGCTGTTCTCGGGGTCATTGTCCTCTTACATGGCAAGGTTTTAGTTGTTGGAGAGAGAGCCTCACACTTGACCCTAGAATTGAACTGAATCTAGAATACTTTGGTATACAGAGGAGCTCATGGGTGACTCAGTGACTGTAATGTACCCAGATCCCATTGCTGCAAAGTAAGCCCAAACCATCACCCCTCCACCATCACTTTCACAGTTGATATGAGGCGTTTATGCTGATAAGCTACATTAAGTTTTCACCAAACGTGGCACTGTGCACTTGGCCTTCTCTGCCCAAAAGGCATTGTTCCAGAGGTCTTGCAGTTTGTTCATCTTTGCAAACCTAACCTGCAGCTCTTGGGGTTTTTTTTTTTTTGTAATTTTTCCGAGCATTGCACAGTCTGACCTTGGAGTGAATTTGCTGGGACGCCCACTCTTAGGAAGACTGGCAACTGTCTTAAATGTTTTCCACTTGTAAATAATCTTTCTCACTGCAGAATGATGGACTTCAAATATTTTGGAAATGGCCTTATAACCCTTCCCAGACTGACGGGCAACAACAACTGAGATCACTGCTGATCTCTTTCTTCCTTGACATTATGTTAATACACACCTGAATGCTCCAAACTGCCAAACCGTCTGCTTTTATAGAGGTGCTCACACTTGCTGATGATCTATTAATCAAGCGCATTTGGTTAGCAGCACAAGGCTGCTACTTACCCTCTTAATTCCTGTGTAAACAGTAAGGGTGTATTTAGTTTTTCACACTGCTTCTGCATTTTAGCTTAGTTTTTCCATCCACCCATCTTCTTCTGCTTATCCAGTTCAGGTTTTTATTAAATAAATAATGACACTGTGTAATATGTCACAATTTATAGTTCACCTGAGGCTGTATTTACTTAATTTTAAAGCCTGCTAAGGACCAGATGATTTTTATTATGCTCTGATATGTAAACTTAGAACTGAAAGAGGGTGTACTTTCTTTTGACCATCACTGTGAATGACCGATAGAGTATTTACAGAAGGTTTCGTGCAAAAGTCTACATAGCTTACATTATGATGTAACAAGTTGTATAGCCACTACAATGCAAGGGAAAGAACAGGGACACTGGAAAGCCAAAATAAATGCTGAATTTTGAGGGAAGGCATGCAAGCAGTTAGTACAATTGTCTTTAAAAGAATATAATGACAATGAATTGTAGACTAATGTGAGGAAATCATATCAGTGATCTACAGCACGCTGGGTATTTGTGGAAAACAAGCTCCATATGGACTAGAAGGAAATACATTAGGACAACTACAGGGGTCTGCAGCTCTTCTTACGCATGTCTGCAAGGGACAATAATGCAGTCTTTAGTCTATGATGTTTGAGACAGAGGACATCCTGTCTCCTAGAATCAGAATCATCTGAGCAGCATTTTGGCATACGACAACCTAAATATTTAAATTCATGAATTTGTGCTTAAAGCAACGTTAGAAGCCAGGGAAGATCCCAACACTGTCCACACATGTTTTCCACTCACCCAATATGAGTTGCTAATAAAGCACCAAGGACATGATCCTTCAGTGTCTTCCCACCACTGACATTATATTTTTCTTCTTACAGTACCCTTTACCACTAGCGGCACTACTTTAAAAGCTCTTGTCACAATTTTGTTCACAAAATATTTACAGTTCATCTGTAACAAAAGATCCGTTACCTTCAAAAGGTGGTTTTCTGTCCAAGCTGTCTCTGACAATAACGTCTGACTCCAGGCCTGGAACTGTGAGTGAAGAGACTACTGAAGATCTCTTTAGGCACGAGTTAGACTCTCTCTCCCTTTGAACGTCTTTAACCGTTTCTTTGTTTTCCCCTGTAGAATGGCAATCAGCAGGAGTCAGTGGAATAACACCATATTCCATAGAGAACACAATTGCTCACATCTGAGCACCACTCTGTGAACAATAACAAAGAAGCCAAAATGCTGCTTAACAAGGTACGTTTCTACTGACCTTTAGATAGATCTGGTGTGAAAGAGATTCTTCTTTTCACATTTTTATTGCCCTCTCCATCTGAATCACATCCTTGGACACTGCAGGGCTGCAAAATTAAGATACTTCAATTGGAAACAGTTTGAGTTACTGTACTCAGAATTAACAATCAAATACAGTTTAGACAAATTGCAATGTGAATACTTCTTAAACAACACCCCTTCAAAAAGGTCCCACATTATCTACCTTGGTAGAGTCATCTCTCAGGTTGAAAGTAAGCTCGAGGTTGTTGAAGAAGTGGTCAGCAAACTCCGGGTACATGTCTAGCACCTCCAGCAGATCTTCTCGCAGAATGGTGCTCAGATCACAGTAGCTCAGAGCCCGCACATCAGCGTTAGACTTCCCAGGCTTGGCATAAAGATGGATCATTTCTCCAAATATGTCATTTTTACCTAGAAGTGACAACCACACAGACGATAGATCATCTCAGTAGGTTAACTTGGAAGCGCAGTGATTCTAAAAGAAGCGATGACGCAGGAATAAATTAGTTTCGCGATTACGATGGGGATTTATTTATCACTCTGCTTTCAGTAATGGGCAGCAGACATGTTTGTTTTTGTTGATAATCAGAATCAAACAGCCTCTACTCTCTGTGTAGATGTTCTCCCAGGGCCCGCACATCAGTTGTCTTTCTATTTCTGATCCATTATTTATGCTGAGGAATAACTACTAACACACAGCAACTTTGATGTGAGGGGTGAAGGAGGGCTTGATTGCAATTGACACACTTTACTTGGGCACTTCAAAGGCTATATTTGTGTTGATATTGGCTATCACATAATTAAGCCACTTCTCCAGTGAACTTGCAAAAAGTGTGTGTGTGTGTGTGTGTGTGTGTGTGTGTGGGTGGGGGGGGGGAGATCCTGTAGGCTGAGTTTTCCGTCTGGAGAATAAAAGAGCTTCCTTTGCAGAAAATAAGGGCCCATTTTCCAAAGGACGAGAGGCCTGGTTTAAAGGGCATCATGAAAAATCTCTTTGTTGGTGTGGGGGGTTCACTAAATGCCAACAGTGTAAGCAGGGGTTCAGAAGAAAGAGATATGATATGCTGGCTGCCAGCGTGCCTTTCACAGCATGCATGCACCGGACACCTTTCTGCCACAGAGGAAAGCCTCACACAGACTGTTGCCCCTCCACCCCACCACACACACATCCAGCTCTCACCACAAGGATTGATTAGGATAACAGACTAATACCTCACCTGTGGAACAATGCTAATAGCCTTGTTGGAGTCATTATCATTACAAGAGAAAAATGCTTCAACGCCATGGGCTGACCATTCCCATGTTAGAGGTTGGTGCAGTTCCCTATGTGAGAACAAACTACGATGATGGAGCATTATAATTATGCTTGGCTGGCTTTTCCACAATATTCACTAATAACATGTTTTGTGTGATGCAGCAACTTTTGCTAAGCTGAAACCTCATTCTTTCAGGTGCGGCTTTACTGAGAATTCATCTCATGAATAACGAATAAAATTTAATCCAGGCTCAGCCTGCAGGACCTGGATAAAGTTTACCCGTGAAGAAAAAGTAAACACACATTATTTTAATAGTAACAGTATTTAAACTCAGTAAAACGATGACACTGAATACTCAGCATCAGTACATAACGAGTGAAAAATATAGTCTCACACTTGGAGCTGGTAGTTGTTTCAGCCAAAGATGCTTTTTACTGACAATTTCTTTTTAATAATCTCTATTTTGCAGCTTTAACTCATTTCCCAGTGCTGTCAAAAAAAGTGGCACCATTTTCACTGCATTCTTTGAAACTGCCAGACAACTTTCCATGAGGCCACTTAATAGAAATGCCAGAGTGTCAAACCTGTCACACAAGCACCCCAGAACTCTGACAGAAAACGAAATGTGAAAACCGATGTGAAGGCACATTTTATTTTTAATTTTCTAATGCTAAATATGCCCAAGCCCAGAACATCTGTGCACCTTGAATAATTCACACGTGTGTACTAGAATCTTTCTTGCATGTGCGTCCTCTTTAACTATATAAACAACTCTCAGATCAAAACAGTGCGATCCTGAAACACTATCTCTATTTCTTTTTTTAAAAAAAAATAAGGCCCGACCAACATTTTAGTTGGTCTGGTGCTGACATTTAACACGCAGTCAGCTGAGAGATCTAAATACAACAGGGAGGTGACACTGACTTTCACAGTTAGTCACATTTCTAGGTGGAGACAGAGGATTTTACGTGCAGCAGGGACTTCCAATACATCCACAAAACTCTTGACAGGCACTGGAAAAATGTCAAACAGTACAAATGAGTTTACTCTGTCTATAAAAATGTCAGTTTTCATAAAGGACTTAAGTCAGACGCTTAATCAATAAAGCATCTTCCACCCAAGTTACTTATTGTAATTGAGACAAAATAGCAAATTAAATGCAACACAGCAGTAAAATGATCAACAAGGGGTTATATTTACCCAGGATAGCTACCACAATGTCATCTTTCAAGATCTCAATAGAACCACGGGACAGAAAATAGAGAGTAGTGAGCACATCACCGCTGTGGACCAAAGTGTCTCCAGGAGGTACATGAGCGCTATTGAAGCGCATGGCCAAGGCCCTTAAGCATCCTTTAGTGGCTCCTTGAAAAGCTTTGCAGTTGTCTAGAAGACTCCTGTTGAGGTGAAGGCAGATGTCTGCCTGTAGGCACTCAGGAAACCCTTTTAAGACCTGTGACGCAGAGAAAATCTGTAAGTAAACTGTTAAAAATATTTGTCTGATATCCTTACAGATATTTGTTTAGAAGATAATTAGGCAGGACAGGTGTTAAAAATCACTACACTTTTAATAAAATATTGTGTACTGATACTGGATACTGGTAGCCATTGTACATCTGTTACTGTTTATTTCTATCCCCATCTATCCCCACTACAGAGACTATTGTGTCAGAGGTCCATACAAGTAATCATTACATTAGGATATAAATATAAATACGCAATGCTACTAAGTAGCATTGTGATGATTGAGAAACGTGGCATCAGAACTAAGTAAACAGTTGGAAATCAAACTGTTTTAGGCAAAAAGGGACTTTATAGGCAAAGAGCTACTTTTTGATTATTAGACTGGAAGTTTCTAAAGGGTCTGTAAATGACACCCTTTGGAAACTGGATCAGCTGTATGTATGTAAAGCACCATCAGACCAAAGTGACCACATCATCAGAAGATCAGCACATCAAGCTTTGTTCTCTCAGAAACAAAAGCACCTCAGTCAGAAAAAAGAATTCTTTATAGCTGTGGCTTCTAAGAGTGGGTAAAAAAAAAAAAAGAGCCAAACACTTGAAGTGGGCATAGCAAATTTTGCAATGGATGGCACTAAAAAGATATTCTTCTGTTGATTCTGAAGATTTAGATTAATAGCAGAAAAATGGGGCTGTGAAGAAACTAGTGAAGTACACGAAAATTTTTACCAACATTTACAAAAATTAGCTGGGAATACATTTCTGCTGTAAATCCTGCACTGTGACAATCTCAGACATATGTAATTTCCTAAAAGATCTCAGTAACAAATGTCAGAAGGTCAATATATATGACACACACAGACAATTTATGCCATCGTATAGTATTTTAAATTTTTTTCTTGTTTTTCTTGAGCCCTGTGTATGTTCCCTCCCTCTGTTACATTCCCCCCTGGCCCACCCTTTGGTGCACGAGGTCTCTGACCTTAACTTTGATTAGAGACTATGTGTCTCTAATAAAAAAAAAAATGCAGAATACAGACAAATACTACCTGTGTCCTGCATTTGGGTCCTCTAGCCCATGGACTGCAGACAATATAATGAGTTTCTTATTTTAAACAGTGATCAGACAGAGACCCATTTAGTCACAAAAAGATAAAGAAATAAAATATGTACCTCCTGCTCTTACCAATGAAGAGATGTTAATCCAAGTGAAAAGCATACAAGAGAGCAAAAAAAGCAAAAAACAAAAAATCTTTTAGTATCTCGAATTGGATTATTTCAACGATCATTCAGTGTAATCAGTTTTGTTGGATCTCCTTACAGAGACAGGTGGTTGAGTGATTTCTGTTATTTACCGTATTCATATCAATGCCATTAGTGTAGGTCCATGAGTGCTGGAAGTACTCTTCCAGCCTTTGCCTCAGAGGGTTGGGAATTTGATGAAAACGGATGAATTCCTTGACCCGTAACATTTGAGCATGGTAGCGGGCTGTACCCGAGTACAACCTCTGGATGATGGCAGAGACGTTTCCAAAAATACTGGCATACATGAGGGCTGAAATAAAGAAAGCAATCAGTGAAGGGGAGGTGAGCACTACAGACAGCATGTTTACTGCTGTTACCCACGAGGACACACAGGTAATTTGATCTGAACAAATTCTGCTTAAAACACAGATCGTGTTTGCTTAAAACCACTTCAAGTGATAAGGAAAACATAATGAAGTAATGGTAAATTAAAATGCACACACACTGTAAAGAGCATAAAATACTCACAGCCGATCAGCATGACACATATCGAAAAGACCTTCTCTGAGTTGGTGTTGGGGGAAACATTTCCAAAGCCCACACTGGTCAGGCTGCTGAATGTGAAGTAAAGTGCCGTAACATACTTGTCCTTGATAGAGGGACCAGAGTTAGGATCACTGTAGTTGTATCTCTTCCCAATCGACACGCCCAGATTGTCAAGCCAGCCAATCCTGTGTTCCAAGTAAGGCTTCTCCACATTGCCAATGGCATACCATATACAGGCTAACCAGTGGGCGATTAGGGCAAAGATGCACATGAGCAACATAAGGACTGCAGCTCCGTATTCAGAGTAGCGATCCAGCTTCCTGGCTACACGCACCAATCGCAGGAGCCTCGCTGTCTTCAGCAGGCCAATGAGAGTGGTAGTCTAAACAAAATGTACAGTGAGAAAGATTATTAGTAACCGCAGCAGTAGTTTGGATGCCAGAATAAACAGTTTTAAATATTGTCTCATCATGCAAAAAGATGACATTTTATCTACTACTTATCTACTCGACTCATTTTGCACGTATATTTCATTTACATTACCAACAACTCTAACACTGTGACCAATTTCACAGACACTTCACAAACTAAGGTAATGAGTTTCTTTAACAGAGAACAGAGGCAAAGACTCCCCACGGTCCTTTGGTCAAAGGCAAATTAGCAGACCAGCAGTCCACAGATAAATCTTCATTTGTTCAATCCTGAACCATGAGGAACACTCACTTAATGGCTCCCTGGGAGTTGTGTAGCTGCTATGTGTCAATAAGAAATATGTTAACAACTCTAACTGCCATTCCCATTAATAGGGCCATTTATTTCCCTGACAATTACAGAACAACCGTTGAAAGAAAAAAATCCATGTAAAAACATAAAACACTTCAATTTAATTTTCAAATTGTGGTTAACATTAAACAAAAGCAAATCAACAAATCTCCACATTATTTTTTAAATAAAGAAAAAAAATTGCTGAATTTTTTAAAATCCTTCGTTTAAGCACTGACAACCACCTCAGCACAAGTTCCCTGTTGAGATACTTCTGGAGGAGCTGGGATTGTCACAGTAGTCTCTAAGGGGGGTTTACGGTAAACAACGATCGTCAATATCTCCCCGGTGCTAATTTAGAATATTAACAAAAAAAAAGCTTTCAAAAATTAAAAATGTACAATCTTACAATTCTGTAAAGCCCAAATATGTTCAGTTTCAATGTGAACCAAAATGCATTGCATATTTCTTGTCAGCCAGTGGTGGGAAGCAACAAAGCACAAATACATTGTTATTGTTCTTAAGTAGATATCTGTACTTTACTTGTCTATTTTTTTTTTCTTTTACTTCCTACATTTGAACACAAATTTCTCAACTTTCCACTCCTTATATTTTCAAAACAGAGTTTTGTTTTTTTTTAGGTTTAAGCCATTTGAGGGAAGATATTTCCCGTCACTGTGCGCCTTCATCAAAGGGATTTGAACCTAAATGGAGGGGACAGTAACACAAAAGGTAACCCTATTGGTGTATCCACCACTAGTGCTCATCATACACACAGATATGAAAGAGCCAAAAAGCAAAGTTTATGCATCATTAACAGCGCTACACTCAGGGGTCTGTTTGTTGGTGCAGGTATCTGTAAGGTGTGGTCACAGTACTTCAGCATCTAGCTAGCGCTACAGAGAAAGCACAAAACTGAAGTTGCAGGTAATTGCAAATGCAACGTTTCTTACAGCTCAACAAATATCAACAAACCCACAAGCTATTCCTGCGGAGCTACAGCTGCTGGTTAACATCAAGGGTAGCAGAGAACAAATCAATAAATTTAAGGTGATGACGCTGATTAGATTCACTCAATGAATTTTTATCTATTTATCTTTACAGAGAGATAGATTTATACTGTCTAGGGGTGGGAAATCAGTCAGTGACAGCTCATGTAAGCCCAGCTTAAATCTTGTCAAATTGAGTTGGCTAAATCCACAAAGAGCAGCAGCACAGGTCAGTTCATCACAGCCTGTCCACAAAATCTACTGAAGCTCACAACAGAAACTGTGACTTCTTTCTAAGTGATTATTTTACCCACACTGCACCATTATAACTGATCTCAGGGCACCCACACCTGCCGAATCCCACTCTAACCCCCGACTATACTCATTTTCCTGTTTAGATGTGGACAGCAAATAGAAGTATTTTTTAATTCCCTTTGTTTTTCTCTGCTTGTGCTCTACTTAACAGATGCTCAAGGTGAGTGCATTCATTAGAACACAATGAATGTGTGTACTTTTGCCACCTCTGCCGTCAGCTATTTTATGATTGTTTTTCTTGGCACGTAACAAGATCGTTCTGGTTTCTTGTGAAATATTTAGAATGCTATCAAGCACAGTTTATGTGGTGTTGGCTGTTGGTGCACTTGTGTGATCCCTGTCTAACCAACAGTAGCTCAGAACCATTAATTGGCCTTCTGCATGTCTACAATCGCTTGTTCAATCTCTTGAGTTAAGTCATGAATTTCTTGGCTGTGCTTTAATTAAAAGTCTAAATGTGGGTTAGATTTAGGCAGCGAGAAAACATGTTTAAAGTTAGGGATAAAATACTAGGGTGAGTTCTACACTCAAATCTAAATTGAGATGTATACAGATAAGCTAATATGGTCCAGTGTCAAATGTATACACAAAAGGCAGTGAGTGAAAAACAGAACACGGATCAAGAAAGAAGGAAGAGAAGACTTGGGTAGAAACTTTAATCCCATATCTAAGTGATTGGTGTAATGCTGGATGTAAATATAACTTTTGGTTAACAGCTTGTTCTGAGGTTCAACTCTCTTGGCTATTTTAAGATGATAGTCTCTGGCTTGTCACTGACACAAAATTTGTTGTCTAAAACATAGCAAATCTTTGCTACAGCTTATTTTATTGGGCTAAGGTTGGATTTTTTTATGGCAAAATTGTTATTTACTTATTCAGGCTCACATCCCGCACCATTTAAAACATTTGTTTCCCCTCAGTGTTAGATCATCACTTAAATCTTTGCACATGATTGCAGTTTGATGGTAAATCAACACTTGTCTTCACCTGATCACAGCATAGGTGCGTTTACTGATACATGATTTATCCAACAAAACCCTAGAAAAGCAAAACACGCAACCCAAACGTAATTAAAGTTAATTGAATGAAATTACAGCACTAACTGTACCTGCACAGGCAACTAAGCTTTATGGTTACACAGGGCTACACAGCCTCGCCACTCCCTGTCTGTTAATCTCCAATAGGAACAACATTTACAGGTTCAAGTCGGGACAAAGCATCCGTATTCACAGCGAAACAGATTTTATGTAATAAATATTCTCAGAGCACTCGGTTATTCATATTGCCCAGTGTTGCGTGACAGCTTTCACAATATGTTCAATTTTATGGCAAGACTAAGTTGTTTTTGAAGCAAACAGACACTGAAATCTATTTCACATTTATTTCCTACTCTAATCAAAAGGTTTACTTAAGCGATTGTAGGTTAAAACCGTCTTATTAAGCTGCTAAATTGAATGAGCCTTGTGAAAAACCATCTGCCACTGTCTCGGTCGGTTTTGTTTTCTGAATGAGAATGCTGCTGAGTAGGATTTTTCATGTTCAATCTGATATAAACATCAAGATGGAAAGCTATAAATAGAAATCATGGCAACACATGTCCTCACTGTATATGTCAACCGATTTGTAGAACTGGACACAATTAGTTTTGATCTCCTGTTAAACTGGAAGCTAAATAAACATTGTCAAATACTCATGGTGAGGATGTGCTTTAGTTCCAAATCTCAGTCTAAATTTGCCGGGACTGTTTTGTTTGTCACTGTCTGGTGAGTGAAACAGATGTCCATGTTCCTTTTCCGATTATGGTTTACTGTATAATCAGGAGCTTTTCTGGTGTAATGGAGTGTCTACAAAGCACGATAAAGCCCTGAAGTGGATCCAGAGCCTTAGGGGACATATCCTACCAACAAACAAGCCAGCAGGCCTGGCAGCCAGCCTACCAATGGCCATCTCACATCTGCATGTAAGCTGTGCACACAGCCCTGTTGGCCTGCTCCTCACATAAATGCATCATTGATTGCCATTTGGTAAGCCATTAATCCGTGTAAATGGATTCTAGAATGAGGACCATTCAAAAAAAGAAAGAAAGAATGAAAGAAAAAAAAACATGCAATTTAAAGTAATCCCTTTGGAGCCAAAAGATTCAGGCTTCAAGTAGTGGAACAGGGGCAAGTACAACAGTGCAAGCATCCCTGGGGTGATGTGCTGTAAAGCTCCCCGAGAGAAAAAAACAAATAGGTAAAAAAAAAGAAAGAAATAATTATAAATACATGCACAAAATGAACTAACGATAACATACCTCATCTGATCCTGAGCCAAATATTAGAAGATCAAATGGAATTGCTGCCACCATGTCTATAAGGAACCATCCTTTAAAGTAATGGATTGCTATCTTGGCTGGATGGCTGACCACTTCCTCATTTTGGTTTACATAAGTTGTCCTGAAGTTTATGAGGATGTCAATGATGAACATGATGTCCACAATTAAATCCACTACATTAAGAGGGTTGCAGGAGTATCCACATTCACGTCTCTTCTGCTCCTCTTGGTCATTGAGAAGAAACGCAGCAGAGTAGGGAGTGAGGATTGCCGTGTAGATGACCAGCAGGAGGATCAGCCAGTCCCACACAGCTTTGAAAGGGCTGTAGTGAAGGATTGTGAACTTGTCAATGCGAGGTGTTTGGAGTTTGTACTCTGGCAGCACATCTGCTCCGAGTGACAGGACCTGGAGGGGTGGTGAGAAAGGGTTAGAAGAGCTAGAAAAAACACTGGATTACATCACTGCACTCATATGTAAGCAAATTTATGTAAATTTTATTTTGGGTCAACCTCTTAGAATAATTGATAATATTCTAAGCTATTCTAAGCTTTATGCTTATAGTGCTTTTTTTCTGTAGAAAACAATAGATTTGTAAATTATCTATAATTTGATTAAAGACAGTTTCACATTTCCTATATCGAGTCCACAGGGTCATTTAATCAGCTCACAGACTTTAAGGAATGAATTGATAACAACGGTGACACCCAGCGTGTCCTCTGCAGTCTAATCGAGTTAGTCAAAGGTACCCATTATAGTATGACAAGTGGATTGCCCCTGACCTGGCACTATAAATAAATGTTACTGCCACTTAGTTGTTCTCCATTTGCAGGAAATATATTGCAATACTCTTGGAAAAAAGCACTTGATAGACTGAAGAAAAGCAAAATCTGCACACATCTGAACTGATAAATACGGTTTTACAATGCATTCTGGTAACCAAACATTTGTTTTAATTTCCCCATATAAATGATCTCTGGCTAGATGGTAAATGATTCAGTGTGGTCAGGAAAGCAAAACCATCCTCTGTCTCTGGCTTCATAATGTGTGACAAATAAGGAGAAAGGGCTCTCTTATGGCAGAAAATGGTGTAGGATTGAGGATGGGGGCCATGGGTCTCTCTATTCTTTTCAGCACATTCCCCTATCTTCAACGCATGAATTATAGATTTCCCCATGCTAGCAGTCAGGAAGCAGATGCAGCATTCACATCTCAGCAGTGCCTCCAAACTCCAAACTAAAGTCAGCAGGGAGGGAGAACATTTAATCATGATGATGGTTCTTCATTTATGGATGAGAAAGCTGTGGTGAAAGAAGTTTAAATATAAGGTTTCTGAGCTTCTCTCTTTTGGTTGCTTGGTCCCAGCAGCATTCCGCAGTGTTCCACAGAGTTCTTAAATTTACTGTGCATGCTTATCTTCCCAGTGAATAAATTAATGTTATTTGTCACAATAACTGCAACAATAGGCCTAAAATATACTTTTTTAGTTGATGTTCAAATGTAAGTAAATCAGCCAATCACACAGCAGCAACTCATTACATTTGCACATGTAGGCATGGTCAAGATGCCATGATGGATTTCAAACTGACCATGAGAATGGGGAAGAGAGGTGATTTAAGTGATTCTGAATGTGGTATGGTTGGTGGTGCCAGGCAGGATGGTCTAACTATTTCAGTCTTAAAGTAAAAACAGAAATCAAATTTTTTCTTAGACTTAGGGATCCAGACTGCTTTTCTACCTCCCTTCACTTGTTCCATGGCCGAGCAGCTGCAGCCAAGCCTTACATCACCAAGTGCAACACAAAACGTTGGATGCAGTGGAATAAAGTACGCAACCACTGGACTCTAGAACAGTGGAGATGTGTTCTCTGGAGTGACAAATCACGCTACTCCATCCGACAATATGGTGGATGAGTCTGGGTTTGGCGGTTGCCAGGAGAACGGTACTTATCTGACTGCATTGTGCCAAGTGTAAAGTTTGGTGGAGGGGGGATTATAGTGTGAGATTATTTCTCAGGAGTTGGGCTCGGCTCCTTAGTTCCAGTGAAAGGAACTCTTAATGCTTCAGCATACCAAGACATTTTAGACAATTTCATGCTCCTGACTTTGTGGAAACAGTTTGGGGATGGCACCTTCCTGTTCCAACATGACTGCACACCAGCGCACAAAGTAAAGTCCATAAAGACATGTGTAGCAAGCAGGTGATGGACCCAAACAGGATTAACTTAGCTTCAGCTTTATTTGCTGATAGTGACAGGGAATACAGAGCTGGACAGGGCCAGCGGCAAAAACTAGAAAAACTCACTTTAACTAGACAGACGGATGGATGGATGGATGGATGGATGGATGGATGGATGGATGGATGGATAGATGGATGGAACAGGAAACATTGAGCCATAGACGACAATGTGACGAAGACAAAAGGAAAACACAGACAATATATACACACCAGAGAATAAGATAATGAGGAACAGCTGGGCAGGACACACACGAAGCAGAATTAAATCCAAAGCACAAGAACCAAAGATGCTATCAAAATAAATGAAGTGGCAAATACAGAGACCAAGACTAAGACATGTGAACTTGACAAGATAGGGGGAGACAGGAACATAGACAGATACAAACACACAGAGACCCAGACAAGACATCCAGAGACAGGATACAGAGACAGGTTATACTCAAAACTGAAACAAAGGAAGAATACAAACAGCAAAACCTACAATAAACTCAAAACACTGGGCAAAAGGCCCAGGACTATGACAGATGAGTGAGATTGATGTGGAGGAACTTGACTGGCCTGCACAGAGTCCTGACCTCAACCTGACAGAACACCTTTGGGATGAATTAGAATGGAGACTGAGAGCCAGACCTTCTCATCCAACATCAGTGTCTGACTTCACAAATGTACTTCCGGAAGAATGGTCAAAAATTCCCATAAACACACTCCTAAACTTGTGGAAAGCCTTCCCAGAAGAGTTAAAGCTGTTACAGCTGCAAAGGGTGGGCTGACATAATATTAAAACCTATGGATGGGATGCCACTCAAGTTTATATATGTGAAGGCAGATGAGCGAATACTTTTGGCAATATAGTGAAGATTTACATTAGTTTTTGTTAGCTAACTAGTAACAGGACTTTTAATTCAGTGGAAAACAAGGAAACTAAAACTAAAAGCAGTCTACGGGCATCACTGTTGTACTGCCCCCTGGCTGCAGCAATGAGTTTTATGCTAAAAAAAACAAAAAACAAGGATATACTGTCCACTTTCACTCTGTCTCTTCAGCAGTAGTTGTTGACTAGCTGCACTGAAATGGAAAACCCACCTGTAGAGCACTTTATAAATGTGTTTGTAGAGCACTTTATAAATGAGGACTGTGTGGAGGAGAGCCTGTATAAGTCAGGTGCACTGGTGGTTCACCAGAGCAACAAACTGGAGTCACACTCGTCCAATGGGTGTACCAAGCTGTGCAATCAGCTGGCAAAGCAGATGTCTGCAAGGTGTGAGCAGCACTATTTTATGCAATAAAGTAGTCTTGCTTCCCAAGCACATTCAAACACTTTACAGCATAACAGGTTTACTACATGCGCATCACACCACAAACATAATTATGTTTCCCAATCATGCTTCGGTAAAGAATGATTGGGAATCCTAAAATCCATCAAAAAAAAAAATCTCTGTTACCCTCTCCGTCACTTACATTTGGACTTCGCTTTTCCTCACATCTAGTATGAAGTAATCTGCTCAGTCAGATAATGTCAGATAAGACTTTCTGAGGAAATAAGGTCTCCATAACGTGATCTATTCTCCCTGCAGACATGCTGATGGATTTTGCTGGGGAAAAAGGTGCTTGGGAAAAAGAGTGTGTTACTGCGTAAAATAGTGCTGATTGCATCTTGCGGACATCTGCTTTGCCAGCTGATTGCGCTGCTCGGTACACCTGACGTCACAAAGAAAAATCAAAGTGTCTGACTCTAGCTTTTTGGTTTGGTCAACCACCACTGCTCCTGACTCCAAACCCGAACATTACAACTAATAGGTGGATTCTCCTATTTCAGTGTAGCTAGCCAGCAATGAAAGACCACTTAGTGCTTAAGAGAGAGTGAAAGTGGACAGTATTTGTTTGTTTGTTTTCCACTGAGTTACCAGTTCTATCACTAGTTAGCTAACATAAACTAATGGAAGTCTATTAGAACCAACCAACCAACCAACCAACCAACCAACCAACCAACCAACCAACCAACCAACCAACCAACCAACCAACCAACCAACCCAGTGATGTCACATTCTGTACTGGCACAAGATGGAACTACACATGCTCTAAAAACTATAAATTTAGATGCTTATTTCTTAAATCCAGCTTCACATACAGTGTTAAATCTATGACAGCCTATTTAGAGCCGGGCTCCACGGTGTAAATTAGCCTCTATACGTGTAGTGTTTCATGTCCACTTTAACCCACAGCAGTAGCTGTCTGTTGGTTTGTATGAACAAAATGTAGCAGGGCTGGAATTGAATTCCCAACCTGAATAATTGTTTCACGCCACCTCTGGCACTGCTGCTCTATTTATGTGGATGGGCAGTAGCCATATGCTACCTCTGCAGCATGATGGTATACCAGCTGTTCATTACCATCTCTAAAAGTGAGACTTGTATTGTTTTCGTCTTTTAAGTCTGTCTGTCATCATTGAAAAATGTGAGTTTTGAGACACCTACTGCAGAGGGAACTATCGCACCAATGGTTTTCAGTACTTTGGCAGATGTTTCTATGGTTCACTGTCTCTCTGTGTAAAGTTTTGCCATCTCAATGGAATCCCAAAAATTTTTAAAGGGTGTTTACTTATTGGCATTGTGGCTGGTATGATCAGATTGCACAGTGATTTCTTGTTTAGAATAATGTGCTGTCATTGAATCATATCCCACTATCTTTCATGGAGGCATCCAAGTTCATAACTACTTTTGAAATTATTAGTACATTGGCAAGCTTCCCATCCATAAATACTGTTAATAATGTTTGAAATACAGAACCAAGGAAGTGGAAGAAGATGGATGGATGGATGAATTGTTTGATTGGTAGATGGGTTTCTAAGAGTTGGACCCAGGTCTTATGATGGTAGCTGATAAATTTGTCTATGTAAAACAATGTGATGCTGCAATACAAAATAAAGGGGAATTTTCTGACTCACCTGTGTGACCTTTTCTGTGACATTGTGAGTTCTCTCTTTGACCTTTGGTGCTATGATGGATTTCTCAGTTGTTGGTGGCGAATGGGTCTTCTTCTCTGTCCCCTCTGAGAAGTTGAGTGCAATCAGGGGAATCTTGTTGATAGTGCTGTATTTGTTGATGTTTGAATCAGAGGTAGAGCCAAGAAGGCTGGACTTCACATGGTTGAAAGGGCCTGGTGTTTCAGAGCAAATAACAGCCACATTAGTACCCTTGGTAAACTGTAGAGGTTAACAGAATATTTTGTGTTTCAGTTTTATTTTGTTGAAAGTGTAATCAGTGTATAAATATTATTTAAAGAAACATTATTAACATTTTCAGTTTTGAAAACATGCGCCTCACTAGTATTAAGCAAATTGATTTTAGACCTTTTCTTCATTTTTGAGGTATTATAAACATGATACATAGAACTCTGTATACTGAAAATCTATTTATAGCCAGAGAGAATACCAGCTTCCCTTACTGTACTTACATAGCACCATTGTAACCACTAGTGTAATCTTGCATCAGTTGATAGATAGGAGCAACTACTGGGCATTTTTGCTATTTTTCCACCCAAAGAAAATGTGCTACAACACATCTAACATGCTGTTAGAACTGTGCTTGGCTGTGAATTAAAGCCTACTAGGAATCAGGGGGAAACTGTGATTTATTCATACACAAGCCTTTAAATTACACACTCCTGAAAAGCAATGTTTTTACCTTCTGTTTTTCTCACAGTTATACATGCTTCAACACACATGTCAACTGTTAACTGAATGGTAGACTGGATAAAGTATCTCTCTTTCTAAAATTATTTTCCAGGAGAACAGAGAGCTTCTGAGTACAGTCTAAGTGTTTCTGGCACAAAAACTATGTTGGTTTATGGCTTTGCAATTTTTTCAGGATTTTCTCTCACAATTTATGCCTGGTGGCCAGCATGGATTCTAAAAACAGCTATTTAGCACAGCTACTTAGATACAACATAGTATAAGCACATATTCACACAAATTAATTTAATGGTGATGTGATTATATATACAGTATATATCTGATTTTATAGACTGACAATGTGACAAAATGATGACGGGGTCTCAATCAAAAATATACAATCATTTCAGTACACTAAGTCCACTTAACCTATCCAACAAAAGTGGACCTGTGAGGAGAATTAATACGGATTGCACTGCCTCAAAGTCATGCTCCAAAAGAGCACTGCGCAATGACAAAAATACAAGTTTCCCTCTAACATGGCGACCACTGTCTAAATGCAGCAGAAAGAGAAAAAACAAATCAATGAACCTTTGCACATTTAAGAACAGATAAATATAGGGAATAACTTTTATTCACAGGGAATATATATAAAACAAAAATGTGTCGTTTAGACATCAATTTTGATATTCTGTGAACAGTACATACTATTTTTTTAACCTGATGTCTTAACATTAGAGCCTGACTGATACAGGGTTTTTAATACAGATATAAATACTTGTTCCAATATTTGGTGATTTAAAAATCAGATTGCCTCATATTTTTTCAATCTATGTAACATCAACTTTTGTAACATGGTTAAAAGCATGTTTCTCTCATCTCGTCTTTACTTTTCATTTATCAGCAGTTTGAAATGCAGATACAGATACTGACTCTACATATCATAAAACATTACAATGCACCTAATCATAAGGTGTTGGCTGTGCCAATATATTAACATGACATAACACAGAAACAAGCTACAAGCTGTAGTGCATGCTGTAGTACATACCTTCACTTGTATGCCGATCCCTGAATATGTTTTTTGAATTGGAGCTATAGCCCTCAATTTCATGAACGGATGAGGCCCTCCTCATGCTGCTGATGCTGTCTCTGGGGAAGGTATTTGACAGGGAGGTAGAGGACTGGTGTGGCTCTGAATGGTAGAGCTTCTCCCAGGGGAGTTTAGGGGATGAATGGTCAAGTGGTTCAGGACCGACGCTAGCCTGGGAGGAGTGGTGGCTTGAGCCTATGAGGGCATGTGTGTCATTGGCCTCAATGGGACTGCAAATGCTCTTGGTGGGTGAGGGGAAACTCTCCAGGGCCACTGAGTCCTCATCCTCTTTGGGTAAGTCCACCATCACAGCATCTGGGTCCTCTTGCGGGAGAGATTGCTTGTTGGTATTCATTAGGCTCAAAGCAGCCTGGCGGAAACGGAAGAATCTACTCCTCCCTAAAAATAGAAAGGACATCAACAGAAGACTTAAATGTACAGCACTGAAAAAAAAAATAGAAATATTAAAAAAAAAGAAAAAAAGAAAAAAAATATATATATATATCACAGTCAACTTTAGCATAACTACATTCATCAACAGTGAAAATAGGGGTCTGTTTCATAAACACAAAAATCAAAGACAGCTGGACATATTAGTCTTAAAGACATGTCTGCACTCATTCAGTAGGCTTCATCAGTTCTATTGATCTATGCAGTTTCCACTGCTTTTAACTTCCTGACATTACTCACTTTGATGTCCCATAAGAGTAGGTAAGGTCACAGTCCTAAGAAAGTTATAAGAGTCGCATGTATTAAGGAGTCTAGTATAGCCTGAAAATATTTGCCACTATGATGTTGCAAATTGCAGACAACAGGTGAACAGTCGTCCACCTACCTCTATTTTAGGGAAGGTGGAATGCATCACCAAAATGCCCCATGTCCCTAAACGCTTGAATTGGACTGCAGATCATTATGTTTGGTTTGGTTATTAGGTTAGAAAGGTGTCTGACAGGCTTGTGTTTATAAAAGATCCCCCTCACTTTCTTTGACACTCAATCTTTTAAAAGAATATGTGTGATGTTACATTAAATTTCTACTTCTCTGCCTTGTGTGCGTGTCAGGATTTTTTACTATCATGTCGCTATATTGGCAAAAGCTTTTCAAAGCTTTTATGAAAAAGGATATTGACAACTCAAAGTGCTCTTGTTACATCTCTTTAGAAGGCGTTTCAAACCATTTCTTACCTTAATTCATGGGACTCCAACGGAACTGTCGTGCATTCTCCAATTCAATTACAGTTACCAATTAAAATATTACAAAGGGCTTAAATATTTTCTTTTAAGTAAGAAGCATGAGTATATAATATTTATTCTGTTGCTTTACCTTAATTATCCCTTTATATTAACTAGCACATGCCCATACTACAGTATTTTTCATCTGTTTGTGCTGCTGGCAAACTGATATAGTTAATCAGACTGAGAAAAGTAAAAAATGGGGGTGGTAGATGTTGTTTATTTAAATTCAAAATATAAAAGATAAATGTGGGAGTGACTATTTATATGTAGCAAAATGTATTTAGATTAGTGTATGATTAAGGGACCGGGTTAATCATCTGTTGTTTAAAAAATAAGTGTACTGCTATACTTATCAGCCACACACTGTCCACACCCTTTAAGTAGAAATAATGAAAAACTGGTATGCAAGAATTTGTTCAATCAAATATACACCCATGTGTCATAACTTTGATTATAGTTGCATATGCCTTATGTTTTATCTGCAGTAAACTCCCCCATTCACTCACACTCACCTATTCATATGAATGGGTGAGTGTGTCCAAACATTTGACCAGTACTGCGTACATGTCAACGATCTGGCAAAAATGCATAAAATGACACGCTGGAAAAAGGTGATTTTGCAGGCTGATTTTGCACATTATGATATCATAATATGATAAGAAACTTCAGGGCTTAATGCACCTGTGTGCAAAGTTTGAATGCTTAACTTCTGATGGTGTAGGAAGAGTTCACAGACAGTGTTATATTGTTGTGTATTATAGTAAGATCATTTTCTTTCTTTTCTTTTTTTAGCATATTTATGGTACATTAGTACTGTACTATGACTTGCAAGGACCTGTCTCTATCTATGGGTGAGCTGTATTCATTTGTCAGGATGTAGTCAAATTTCAAGTGTTGTTTTCAGTTGGTTCTCTTCTTTAAATTTGCACCACCTCTCTTCTGCCAATTCACATTTCTCTACCCAAATCTGCCATATCTGCTACCAGCTACAGCTGTTCCCCGTGTACAGTTAAGATTTTGTTCCGATTTAGTTCAACTGTGTGTGGTTCCCAAGGTGTCTCCACTCTGCCCTCATCACCTCTTGTGTGGTTATAGCCTCAGTTTGTTTCGGGTTCTTTGTTGTGTTACACTGTGGTTTTTGTTGTTTCCAAGCTCCTGGTGTTATCCCTAGCATTTCCTATGTTTATTCATGGACTTTGCTATTTTGCTGCCTTTTGGTTTTCAGTTATGCCTTCAATCAAAGGCATGTTTTTCTTTTGATCCCCGCCTGCTTAAGAGTCTGCATTTGGAGTCCTCACTGATCACTAAACCTGACAAAACCTGCCTATTAGATTTAAAAGGTAACCATCCATATATTATTTTATTGCCTGAATAATGGTTTCTTGAAATGTTGAGGGAAGAGACCTATTCCTACGGTATGTTTCGTCTTGCACCTTAAATCTCTCTGTGTGGATTAAATGTGTTTTATAATTGCAAATACATTGCCTTGCCTTTTAAGAGGGATGCTTTGCATGTAAGTGCAAATGTGCAAAAGGCTACATCAAAGTCTAATGTTCTCAAATCAAAGTCTAATGTCCTCTAGACATGGAGCATGAGATTGACATCTGGATTAAAGCAGCATTGGCAGTGATATTAGCAATGTACTGGGCTGTTGTTGGTTGAAAAAAAAATCTGGCTGAGCCTGGATTTGTGTTTGATGTTCTAGGCCTCAGATATGTTAGTGAGCTATGGACAATATTCCAGAGAATGACATTGTGGGTATAAGAAGCCAGCACCAGTCTTATTCCCAGGGTACAGATATGAGCGAGTGTGAGCATTTAGAATTTTTTTTTTTTTGAAAGTTCACAGATTCAGAGTTCTAGAAAAACACTCATAAAGTCGCTATTATCAGACGGAAACATTAATGTATTTATAGACTATTATAATAAGTCACTGACTGAAAACACAATTTCCATTTTATGCAGCAGGAGTCTGGTTTGCATAACCCAGTGTAAGTGTGTTGTCTCTGGCTTCAGGCTTTAACAGCTGAATTTAGTGGAGGGCACCTTTTAGATGGCAGCATCGAGGAGAGAGGCATTACTCTCTGCCAAGCTCAGTACTGTACTAGTTGACACCTGCTGGCCTATAACCAGCTGTCAGCACCAGATGATAATTAGCACCCCTGTACAACAAAAATCACCATTCAGAGACTGTTATATTAGGCTTAGAGGAAATGTTCTCCTAGGCTCCTTTCTATTTTGAAATCCGTGATGTTTTAAAGCTGGTACATTTCTGTCACTGTGCTTTAAATGCCTGATAACCTAAAACTAATTTCATCAGTAAGAGTGCCAGGGCCAGTTTTTACTAATATACTTATGACTTAAATCTTATTAAAAACATACTAATTTGGAGAAATAATAATTTTAATAATATATGCACATAATACATTCCAATAGCCAGTTCAAAATGATTTCATCAGTTTTTACAACTCATTTAAACCAAATATACTAGGATAAAATTACACTTTAATGCGCTGCCATTACTTAAGAGTTGCTCAAAGGAAAAAAAATTAAAAATAATACTAAGGTCATACATTAAGTGGAAGTGTGCATGATGTCAAGAGTCATTGTCTCTGACTCTCCTAATCTTACGTCACGTCATATGTTTATCTGTCTAATTTAGCCACAGGTTCCCTGGCTGAAGCAGAGTCATAAACAATCAACTCTGATTAGCAATGCTGGCAACAAAGAGACAAACACACATGCACATGCCCACACGCTTAAATACACGCAGCACAGCACAAGACGAATGTCAGTGCTCCGGAAGAATTCATACTGAGTCAATAGCCTGACTCTGGTCAAGAGAAAAGATGCTGAGTGCTTCCAAACAGAGAGGTGCAGGAAACTTTCACTGACACTAACACCTCTAGAAATATACCAAAAAAAAAGAGAGAGAGAGAGAGAGAAGTGTGCTATATGCTGCTTTCCCCGAGGGTGCAAAACAGATATAATTAAACATTTTCAGCAAGATCAGGTTACGTAAGCAGCCCATTCCCTCCTTGCATGCAGATGGTATATTTAATTGCTGTTCATGTAAACTATTTTATACTGGCAAACTAAATAATGTACCATTTTTAGAACAATAGAAGGCAGTAATATGTTTGGAAGTTACACAGTGGATGGAAGGGAGCGCAGTACGAAATTAGAGTCTACCAAATGCAGAGGGATATTATTTCAGTTTTAGCCATAAACTCATGGTATTGATTTGTTTTCAAGGTGTGTGTGTGTCTTTGCATAATTTCTAGACTCTTGTTTTAAATCATTTATTATTCTAGTCAATTATGAGTTTCATTTCTTCATTCCCCACCTGTCTCCTGTTGCCTACCAGCCCTTAGTCTGTGTATATACAGTCCTAACTTTCCTTTATCCTTTGTCAAATCCTCTCTTTTTGTCCCCTAATGTGCTAATTTGTCTTACTTCAGTGTTTTCCTGGCTTGCTCCAAACGTTGGGTTTTTGGATTTTAGTTTTGAGTTATCCTTCTGGACTTTATTGTTTGAACTTTGCTGTCAGCCAAATAAAACAACTCGCTTATTATTTTGTCTACTTTACTCCTACATTTGGGTCCTCTCCATATCACCAACTGACAGATACTTGCTATGAAAATTAAGCAAAAAACAAGATTAAATTTCTGCTGTTAATAATTTCATGACAGCAAAGACATAAAAAACAAATAGAAGTTTCACACACCGGTGTGCTTACTGCAGGTACATTTATTAAATTACATTTTGGTCCATCCAACCTTCAGGTGTATGGGCAACATCCCTACATTTCTCTATATTATATTATATTATATTATATTATATTATATTATATTATATTATATTATATTATATTATATTATATTAT
>JAVDPK010001720.1:543707-559134 GCA_034780415.1 Cichlasoma orientale | reverse complement strand
AGGTTTATGACATTTATGGCAAGTGTCACCTATGATGAGCCCTTCCACTCAATCATCTGTGAAGGTAAGATCTCCCAATCCCTCATCTTAGTCTGGTTCTAATCCCCCCTTCGTGATTTAGCACCACTAAAGCACAACAGTAAATCACAAACGTCAAATCGGACAGTGTCGTTCCAGCATCTCCCCAAAAGTCACAAACATTCATACATCAGATCAAACAGACCTTACCCTCATCACAGAGGAACATGAAATACTCAATCCGGCCAAGTGTGTGTGTGTGTGTGTGTGTGTGTGTGTATGTGTCCCTTGTTTGGTCATGCCATAAATCTGGTGCCTGGTACTTCAAAGAGAACTGACAACTCCAAGCACTTAGGTGAAAGTATTACAAAATGCTACAAACAATATATATAGATATACTAGAACTACAACACTACAATGTAAATATATATATGATTAACAATACGAGTAAATATCCCCATAATACACATAGTAAAACAGAACACAGACCCTTTAAAAGATCAGACCCCCTCACATGTATAAATCACCTACTGATAGCAGGGAAGTCCCCACTTACACATGGATCATTGGATTATCACTGTCAAAGGTGGGAAAGAAAGCACAGTCCCTGTAGGAAACAAATAAAATACCTAAGGAGAAATGCTTACAAAAATAAGGAGAAGTGGATAAGGGGAGGGAAGGCTCAAAGGGTACTAAAGGTCACTGGGACATGCAGGAATGCGGGCAGTGTGTGTGAAAACACATGCATTACCAACACTCTGTGCTAACAGAAAGATAAGTATGAAAGCTGGACTAATAATGCCAAAAAATTATCCAACAGTATAAACGGTTAACAACATAAAATTATTTGTGTCTAAAAAGTGTTATGTTTCTCTTAAAGTCCCAGTTGAAGCAGGGAAAAGTCCACCAGCAACTAGACAAAGACAGCGGCAGTCTAACTTAACAATCATTGCAATGAAAATATGGTGCTGTCACCAAAAACAAAGGACGTAAACAGGGCACTAGCTAAATACATTTCCACAAACCAGTACTGTTCTAAGTTGTTCTAAGACAGGCCTGTGAGCCAGAAGGCCTGGCTCACAGTCTCTGCTCCAGTTGATCCCAATGTTCTGTCAGGTTAAGGCCAGAACTCTGTGCACACCAGTCAAGTTCTTCCACACCAAACTCACTCATCCATGTCTTTATGGACCTGCTGTTATTGGCCATCCCCAAACTGTTCCCACAAAGTTGGGAGCATGAAATTGTCCAAAATATCTTGGTATGCTGAAGCATTAAGAGGTCCTTTCACTGGAACAAAGGGGCCGAGCCCAACTCCTGAAAAACACCCCCACACCATAATCCCCCCTCCACCAAACTTGACAGTTGGCACAATGCAGTCAGACAAGTTCTTCTTCAGCTAGCAGTTGACAAACCCAGACTCATCCAATGGATGTTAGGCTTAGATGCAGCAGCCATGGAAACCCACTTCAGGAGGCACTCTGCACACTGTTCTTGAGCTAATCTGAACATGATGTTTTGGAGGTCTGTAGCGACTGACTCTACAGAAAGTTGGCAACCTCTGTGCACTCTGTGCGGTAGCTCAGGAGGTAGTGCAGGTCACCTACTAATCAGAAGGTTGGAGGTTCTATTCCCTGGCTGCTCCCATCTGCACGCAAAAGTATCCTTGGGCAAGATACTTAGCCCCAAGTTGCTCTCTGATGCAACCGTCAGACTATGAATGTGTGTGAATGTTAGACAGAAAGCACTCAGCTCTAGAAAGAAGTGCTTGAATGAATGTGTGTGAATGGGTGAATAAGACAAGTTGTATAAAGTGCTTTGAGTGCTCCAAGTAGAGTAGAAAAGCGCTTTATAAGAACCAGTCCATTTGCCGATTTACTACGCACCTCAGCATCTGCTTACCCTGCTCTGTCATACCACTTGGTGGCTGAATTGCTGTCATTCACTTTATTTTAATACCACTAACAGCTGACTGTGGAATATTTAAGTAGTGAGGAAATTTCACAACTACACAGGTGGCATCCTATCATGGTACCATGCTGGAGTTCACTGAGCTCCTGAGAGCGACCCATTCTTTCACAAATGTTTGGAGAGGTATTCTGCATGTACACCTGTGGCCATGGAAGGGGTTGGAACACCTGAATCAATTATTTTGATCGGTGAGTTAATACTTTTAGCGATAGCACCATCCTGCAGTGGGACACTATACATCTGGTTTGAGCTAATTTTGACCTTTTTGTTGATTAGCAGGACAATGAGACACAATACACCTCCAGGGACTCCATCACACTGTTTCAGCAAGAAGCAGAGTGATGGAGTACTGCAATAGATAAATAAGATGTCACACTTTTGATAGTAGTGCTACTCTAACAAACACCCTACAGTTGAGAAAAAAAAATCTTTGAATTCAGTAGGAGTCTTATTGCACTTCAGGGCTTTTACATGTTGGGCATGTCACATGAAAAAACCTTTTTAGCTATGTTTTGTCTCGTCAGAGAGATCTCTGCTGAGATGCTGACAGCTGCAGAAAACAAGCAACACAAAGCAAGAAAAGGACAGGGAGGGCTTATTAGAACAAAGCTAAAACATGAGAGCTCTTTGAAAGTGTGAGAGGACATAGAAGAGAGGGGAAATGCTACTAAACCAAGGCTGGGGTTAATTAAAAAGGCTTAAATTAATTGAGTTTCTTCTTTTAACCGCCACACAGATCTACATATATGAGCACATACTCACACACCCACTCGACCAGCCGACCAGTGGCGATATGGAGACAAATCAAAGGATGAGAAAAGGCTGATTAAGGGCTTAGAAACTTTAGGAGGAAGATGAAAGGGAAGGCACAGAGAGCGATGGAGGAGGAAAAGGAAACAGGAAGAGCTTCATATAACAGGCACACTGTATCTGCTGGAGGAAGCATAATACTGAAGACAGTAATAGCTTGGACTTAACGGATGGTTCATCTCAGTCTTTCTTAAAGTGTGTCACAGTGAGCACAAATTCCCATTTGCATTTTGAAGTGATTATATGGCCTATGTACACTCAAGCAAAGCAGAAATTGCATTAGCAGCCTTAAGGACTATGTGCAACAGTCAAAGGACAGGCGCAGGTGTCCTGTTCAAAGACTATGTTTACTTCACCCCAAAATTTGACAAATATGAAATAAAAATTACATGGTAATGAAAATAGGCTAGGTGTAACAGAACAAGCGAGGTCAAAAGAGATCAGTTGAACAGAACACTCAACAATACTGCTTAACTGACCTGACCAAATGAGAGCAAACTCAATCAACTAGCAGAACAATATGTGCAAAATCCCTGGGGCAGTAACTGAACTTACATACAGTACATACATAATGCATTAAATTTAGTATACCTGCAGAATATATACTAAAGATATACTTTCCTTTTTACTTTTTACTTTTTTGCTTTCCCTTTCACATTTGCAGCAATAATTAGAGGATCTCTGTGCCTCTTCCTTTCACTTCATATTTCCAGAGATTGCTTGTTTTCCTGCCCTTACATATAACCACATTTTTATATATTTTATTATATTATATTATATTATATTATATTATATTATATTATATTATATTATATTATATTATATTATATTATAAATAGGAAATGTCTCAATCATTACAACATGCAAAGAACTAATGAGATTAATCTGACTGATTAACACCTTGCATGTATCTGTGCCAGCAGTCAGCAGGATCAGCAGTGAAAGTACTGACATTCAAATAAGTTCAAAACTCATTCAGAACACAAAACAACAGACTGTAAATCAAAACTGTTTGATACACCAAAACATTGCATTATCAGTCATATTCCATATGTACTATACACAAATCAGAATGTATCAAAATATCCAGTATGCAACATAAGTTAATGAATGGAATAAATGTAATCACCATACGCAGGACTCAGAAGACAAAGAAGGAGAAAGACTCATAGGATTAATGAGTGAATAATATAAACCAATCCAATATGTTGCATCTCTAAAATTAGCAAATATAAAAATGTGATTCTCTGACAGGATAAAGATTACCCAGGAGCAGCCCATCTCAATAATATGAATCCTTCAGAATATTTACATTACAAACAGAACGTTGAACGTTGACTCAGTATAATGTAAAAAAAGACCTTGTATTTCTATTTCTGATTTGTGTGTCGTGTTAATGGAATATGGTTTATGGTGAAATGTTTTAATGTATCAGTTTTGATTTAGAGCCTACTCAACTTGAAGAGTTTTGAACTCATCTGGATGTCACTTGAGACATCCCAGTAAGTTAAAATTAGACGGACTGAAATTTAGTTTAATAAATGGTTTTATGAAAATATTTCCCACAATGCACCAGTCACTCATTTGGGTGTGCAGAAATTTTGTATCAGATGGCTGTATGACAGCAAAAACAAACATACTGGTATAGTAAGGGTGATATATCCCTAATTATTTTAGTAGTATTTCATATACTTACTTTGGTCTGACTTTGTAGGGGATGTGGGGCTTATCTTCTCTGTGGAGTTGTCACTTCCCTCATCCGCAACATATTCAAAATTTAAGATAAACATCATCACCACTCCCTCTTCATTCTTCACTGGGATTATGTGAGTGTTACACTGAAAGTCAGAACCTGAAAGAGAGACAAAGTATCAGTGTCAAAAAGCTGACTCATACAATGCTCTTCAGCTAATCATCTCAGAAATGGTTAAAAGTCTGTGTAAGGTTTACCAGCATGTACTATCACAATCAAATGGGTCATTGTAAAGGCAATTATTTAATTCCATTCAAAAGAAATGTAAAAATGACTAATAACGCCTTCCTCTGCTTTCATATGAATATCGGAAAAACCCAGATTAAAGGTCAATGCCTGCATGCCAGAACAAATGAAACAGCTGAGATAAAATAAATACACCCAGAGGTTACGCAAAGCTTACGGTGGTTCATGTCTGTTGCACGTCATGTCCTGCACATATATTTTATGTGTGTTTTAAGGAGCAATATATTACATAAAAACAACGAAGCTGCAATGCAAGCGCCACAGTACAGCTTAGACAGCATGGCTTACTGTAACAGATCAAACAAACAGGACAGATTACCGCCAATTTAAAAAACCGCAATGCACACATAGAAATAATCACTAAAAATATCCATTGTGTGAGCCAGTGGAGCAGAAACCCAGCAGGAACACAATTTCTCAACCACACTGGTTAAAGCTGTGTTAGCAAAATCTACTCCTGCCTGTGGGCACAAGTGCCCACCAATAAAACTCTCTACCCACTGGACTTGAAGCAATAACACAACAGCTACTTTACAGTTGGGGGGACAATATCAGCGATGTGTTTTAGTATGAGAAAAAGCTTTCATGGCAGTCTTTACTATGAAACTACTACAGTTACTATCACATTATAAAAAAAAATACTAAAAAGCCTCATTGAATCTTTTTTAAAAATATTAAGCGCAGCTTTATTTACCATTTTGACCTGAACAATAAAGTCAAAATGTTTCGTGGTAAAACTATACCTTTGTCTTTCTGTGTCGATCTGTCTGTCATTCTGTCTGTGTGGTTGTGTTGTTTCTGTACTCACAGAGGACACATATTACCAGTGTTCGCTGCAATTTCCTCAGGGCTCACAGACACCCTGCCAGCAGCATTCATTAGCAGTAGACTTGCTGTCTGACTAAATATAACAAGCCTGGTCTGCCTCTACATGCCACAGTTCTGTTGGACGGATTTCAGCATCAGAACTCCCAGAAGTAATGTTGCATTGTCACCACTGAAAATATGATAATGTGATTTAAATGAAATGGAAAACACTGAAAATGCACCAGTTGGTATTAGAGAACGGCTGAATTCAGGTACTGAGTGAATTAATGGAATAAACAAAACAAAATGCAATTACGTATGTGACGCGTTACTAAGAGCACAAGGTGTGGCTTGCAATCTCATCTTGTGTAAAGGGTGCCTGGTAATGTTACATTACAAAGCAGAAAGTGGCGCTTAGAGAGCGGGGCAACCTTGAGTCCTTGTCCATTAAATCCCCTTTTCATAAAAAGCACTTTTCCTGCATTTCCCAGAAATCCTTCACCTAATTCTACATTGTCCCTTCTGTAAAAGGGAACACTCTGATAGTGACTTTGATCTGTTTGATTTAACACTGTTCATTTTTCAGAGAGGGAACATAAGTGGATGAGAGTTATTCAGAATTGATTGTCAGATATAGAATGAATGTAAAAACTTTGCGCTTACTGACGTTTCTCAACATTTTTATTCTAACCGAGACAACTGAGAGGACACAGAACCAGTGCAACAAAGTCAGAATAAAAGTGGGAACACTGTAATCACAATTCTGATGTTTTATGTGTGTTATGTGCATAAAAATCATTTTTAGTTCAAGCCCCCTCACTTTAAAGTACACATGCATCCAAGTACATACCAATGGCAGTTTGTCAAGTAAGAGTATCCACCATACCACTGAGCAGTTCAATATAAGTTAATATGTATGGTAAAGTGCGCGCATGCTAGTTGTAGTTATTTGAAAATTCTAGAGAGAGAGCAAGACCTGGCATAAGTTCTCATTTATTAATCAGGCCCGAATAGAGACAAAGACTTAAGTGGTTTATTAGCATGAAGAAATGAAAAATATGACCAAGACTACACCATTTCTATTCCTTGTTTGAACAGATGTGGATGTCATCCTTGCGCATTTGCTCAGGCATGAATGCTCTTCTTTAAATTTTAGTTTAAATTTAAATTTAACTTGACAGCTCCACTATAGAGTAACAGGAAAGAGGACTGTGGAAAGAGAGAAGAGGAATGAAATGCAACAAAGGTCAGATTTAACCCATGTGCTACAGTATGTGCCTGAACTATTTAGCCATCAGGTCACCCAGTCATTGTCTGTCTGTGTGATTTGTTTCTTTGTCTGCAAACTCTTCTTAGACCATCGAGGTAAGTAGGCCCCTGAAGGTCATATATGGCATCATCATCTTGCCTAGCAACCACGCAATGGGCTAAGGTCCAGGTCACATAGGACTAGAGACCGGTCGGCGACCCTCTGGCAGCCACTCTAGCTGCTGGTTGTGGGAGGCTGCTGCCAGTCACTAAGTGAAATTGGTAAACAGCGCTGCACCGAAAACCTCCTTGGGATTGCTTATGGTGCAGTCACCCACAGTTTGCATGGTAGACTTTGACTTATCTGCAAACATGAGCCAAATACTCCTTAAGCAATAGCGCCGTGCAAAATGGAACGTGGTAAGGCAAAACTTTTATTTTGAAGGTCAATGTTCTCTGTGTTCATTGTACTTTTTCAAGTTTCGCTACCCCAAGGTGAGTAGGTTGGCCAGTGTTTAAAGACAAGTCGACAAGACAGCTACAGCTACTACATGTCAATCTGCTAGTGTCCAAAGCAATCACAAGGAAGGTTTTTGGTGCAGCACCCACTTTGCAACCAATTTAGTCTAGAAACAGTTAGTAGCCTCCAGCAACCACTTGCCAGCCGGACAGTGAACACACATTTTTCCCTAATGACCACAGGTTGCCAGGAGTTTGCCGGCTGTTGTGACTGAGGCCTAAAAAGACCCTTTTTGTTTTTTTACTTTTCTCAATGTGATTAAATATATCAGCTTGCCAACAGCACAAACAGGCCAAACAATACCATAGTGTGTACTAGTATAAATAAATAACACATTTGCTTCCTTATTCATAAAGCATGCTGAAACTGGCTTGGATGGTTATAAACATATTGTCTTCATTCTCTTAGGCAAGTTTTTATTTACATGATGGGTAATTAACAGAACAGTGATGCAGCTGCATAATCAACTGATATTAGGATACTTTGTGTGAAAAGGTAAATGCTAAGCTTAAATTAAATGCTGTAACCAAATAATAGGAATAATGAGCTATTTAGTTAGTTGTTGCTCGTAATATTTGATAATGATAATAGTGCATAGTGATAATAGTCCATTTTTTCACAGAAGGCTCCGTGAGCAGCGAGGATGGTACTGTAAATTCAGCAAAAAAAATTCTGGGCTGGGCTTTACCTTACCAGATGGGGAAACAATAGTCATGCTTAAAGGCTAAGCCATGGGGGTCCCTTCTCATCTGGTCTCCTGCTGAATGTCACCTTTACCGAAACGGATGAAAGGAAAGCTTCTTCTAACTACTGAGTTGAATCACCGCAGACAGTGTGTTTCTGAAACGTGTGTTTCTGAGTTTGATCTCATAACACACTCTTATCAATATATTCATTATAATTGTTTTGGAACCTAACAAAGGACAGACTGCTTAAACAAGAAGAACATTCTGTGAGTAGAACACAGAGTTTTTCTTTCTCTAACCAGAAAAACCAATGGCAGTGTGCCATGTGATCAGCAGTTATCCATGACCTGAAGAAACTGTTATTCATCTTCTTTTTGACTTCCAACAGAGTTAAAGCCATCTGAAGATATTTTAGTGAACATTATTACACAAAGCTGAATTTATTGTGAAGTTGTTAAACACAATCATTTATATTTTAACTGCAACTGTTTCCTATAACTGTCCCTGTTACTGTCAAATCACTAAATCAATTTACCATTTATTAACAGTGGTTATCATAATTCTTATTCTATAATATATTACATGTAAATTAAATGGTTACCGAGATAATACTGGACCTAAATCAAATGTTATTATCTGACAGTATGTGCTTGGTATTTAAATTTAAATGCAAGCCATAAAATATTTAAATAAAAATCAAATTCAGATGAAAAAATGCCATTATCTGTGACACCACCCCCTGTTGAGTAACAAATTGCCTTGGCAGCTATCACTTCACAGCTGAAGTATCATTAGAACAAAACTGCCAGACAGTTTTTAAGAAGCTTTGGTATTTTTCAAACTCACCAAGAAAGGGTTTTAGATTTCTAATTTGACCTATTTACAAGTCATTATGTTATGACTATGTTCTACATTTGGATCACAGATTCAGGAAAGGGGGAAATGACTTTGGAGAAATGCATAGCAGGAAAAAAAAACATAACAGGAAAAAAAACTAGTACAGTTGAGTAAGAAGCTTAACAACATTAAAAACAAGGTACTGTGAGTATGAAAGCCCTTAATTTAGAATAAAATTAAAATTTTACAGTTTTATAATTAATTAATAGTTGTTGGAGAGCCATTCGCTTATCCGTGTGCGGACCATTTTAACTAAAAAAAAACAGCAATCTTTTCCTAAAGCTAATGAAATAATGAGTGAAACGAAACAGTGGGTGGCCACTCATTCATATGCTCTTTAAACCAAATATAATAAACGTTAGTTGAAACTTCATAATAGCAGTCCAAATAAAGTGTAAAGATGCATAATATTGTATTTATTAACCATTTGGAATGTTCTTTAAACCAGTCACTAACCAGCTAACCAAGTATCCTCTTCATGTCGCTTTACTCATGTTCTCTGTAATTTAGGCCTGAGCTTTTGCAGGTCCATTCAAAGACAGCCAGAGACTTTTTCCAAACCCACTACAGAGTTGTTGTGGTTTTATGCTCTGGTTCAATGTCATCCTCATATCTGAACCTTCACCCCAATCTCACTCCCAATTTCACTCTAAGACTCTAAAGCAGTTTTTATTCATGGCAGTCTCTGTATTTGGCTGTATTAATGCTTCCCTCAAACCCAGGCTCCCTGACCCTGCCCCCCCTAAAGACTACTGCCACCACTACCATGCTTTGCTGTGGGGATAGTATTAGCCCGATGAGAGCAATCTCTAGTATTTACCAGACATAGTGCTCGTACAGTACTTCTGGCTAAATAATTAAGCTTTCAGACTCATCGGATCAGAAAGTCTTATTCCTCATGTTTCCACGGTCCTTTAAATGCAGTTTGGCAAACTCCAAGCAGGCTTTCATAGCTTATACTAATAGTAGCTTTTATTCATAGTAGCTTCTGTCTACCTCTAAGTCGTGATTTATGGAGTGCTGCCAAGATGGTTGTGCTGTTAGCAGGTTTTCTTCTCTCTGCAGAGTGCTTTTAAAGCTTTCTAAGAAAGACTGTTTGGTTCCCAATAAATTCTCTTACCAAAGACCAGCTCACTTGATTAATCAATTTGGTCGAATGGCCAGCTCTATAAAAGGCCCTGCTAGATTCATATTTCATCTACTTCACCATTGTTGAGGTCACTGCACGCCTAGGAACACTCAAAGCTTTAGAAATTATGAAGGATGTAAACAAGTAAAGGCGTGCACTCCTAATGACCTGTGGTAACCATGGCGACTGGTTAGCGCTGGGACAAGGAAACCCACTATGTATGCGTGTGTGTGTGTGTGTGTATATAGATGCACCCTCATGCTCAGCAGAGCTCCTGAATTAACTTGTGGTTAAGCCACAGAGCACATGGCTCTCGTCATACATAAATTATTTTAAGCCCCTGCCCTGATGCATACTTCACTAAATGTTATCATGGCAGTCTGCAGAGAGTTCCTTTCATGCCTTGTTTTCTCCACTATGACAACAATAATTAAAGCAAACCGAATGCATCTGACAAAATAGAGTCCTGCAGCAGAGGACTGATAAACATCCACTTTGTCATTACAGACAGGTGGGAAAGAATGCTATTTTGAGTCAGTTAGCACACTATGCAATAGAAGGTGCAAAAAGTAAAGCTCAGAATACTTTATGAAGTTAGTGTACGTCTCTATCCACAGTGTGTCCACTGATATCAGTATCACATGACTACAGTGTCACTGTAACTCTAAAATATATGACATAGTTAGCTCACTATCAAAAGAATAAGAAAGCCTCACAACGCCATCTGCGTCCCTGGAAATTGTTGATGTCTTTAGAACTTGGAGCACTCAAAGTGTTAAAAATTGTGTCACACTGCTAAAAAAATTCAGAAACTATTTGAACAATCTTAAGTTAGTTTTTTTTTAGTTGGTTTTGAATCCAGCCCTCATTTTGTTCTCGACAAATTAAACAGTGTATGATATCTTTTGGATTTTCATGTAAATATTTTAAGGCATAGAACTTTTATAGTCTTCACCTCAGCACAGGATGTTACCCAAAACGTGGGCACGGCACCTCGACATATTTATTTATTTATTTTTTACCAGTGAGAGGGTGAATATCTATTCATTCTCCGATCTTTGTATAAACCTTTTCCCTGTGAGCCAAGAGATGTTATTTACACCTGCTTGAAAGATCGGACACTGTATTAAGACTAGCTCCCTATACATGATGGAAATTTCATTAATGTAGATTCTGTTTCCATCATCAATTATTAAAACATTGCTGCTTAATCAAGTGATCCTTTCAACACAATTACAATGATGATCAACAGAGAGGGAAAAAAAACAAACTGTGGTGCAACTTTAAGATGTCTTAAAGACACATACAGTAAATGCTCATGGTTGTGTTTATATTTGTACACAAAAGAGTGCTGCTTGCTTTTTAAAATCTTATTTATTTGCCTGTTTCTTAAGTCTTCACAATTTCCTACATAAGGTGATCTGCTTTAGGAAGAAACATGAGTAATATTGCTGAACATTGATTTTTGTGTTTGTATCCTTCCAACTACACAACTGTACTGAAGCTTTTAAACACAGCCCTACAACTGCTGCCTGGTCGTGAGTCTTGTATAATGAAATCTGACATGTTCCTCTTTTAGGGCTATTCTGCTTAAGCCAATACACAACATTACTGGGGCATAGCCCATCAGGACTAGTGTATGTAGAGAGAGGCCATGCAAGCTAGCCCTTTGTTTGGAGTCCTTGGGCCCCGTGGCAATATCTCGCCTCAATGAGAGTGCTGTAAGCTACATAGCCTGGCCTAATTTCATCTTCAATCAGTGTCTTCAGAGCCATCGGGGATAACTAGCAGCTCCAGCACACACGGCATTTCTTTTGTGTTTATGTCTATCAGTTCATGATATTTTGCTCCATGATCTTAAATTCTGTTTAATTTGGTACAGATGTTGGCGCTGGAGGGTGAAATCTAAGTTAACATACAGTAGCTAATTAGAAGAAAAATACAGATGGTATAGAGAGGAGCACTGGATTTCCAACTTCAGTACGAGAGGTTTATTACTACTATCTAATGCAGAGAAGACAATATTGTTAATCTTATCTCAATAACGATTGCTGTTCATCTCCAATTATTAAATTTTTTTTATTTGTTCAGTCTGAAATGAGCTCATGTTTAACAAACGTTTAAAGAGTGCTTAGAACCACCGGCTTGCACAGGCTGATTTTCCACAAAGAAATAAAACCAGATGCAGAAAACTCTATGCTCTTCACCTCATAGCACGAGACACCAAAGAGGGCTCAGCTTAATGAAAAATAGATGTGCTCTTTTGGGAAGGTAGTCATCCAAGTGTCCTGCAGCACACCTTGTGTACTGTAGGCATTGCCTGTTCCCTGTCCCCCAATACCCCTGCCATTAAACCCTCAGCAGGGGTACATGGCCCTTCAATCCCCTTGGTGGAGTGCCACCTATGAAACTCTGCACCCAAGCATACCACATGTCCCACATCATTCAGCACGGTTAGCTAAGCTGCTGCTGTTATGTAGCCATTATCCATTTAACTTCTCCCTGCTCCACGGTGTCAGCTTCCTTTTGTTAATACTCATTCAGGTACAAAGTATTATTACACCCTGTGGAATAGGATAGCTCTACAAAGCCATCAGGGGAAAGCATTTATCTCATTGATTATGTATCATAGCTGGAGGATGACTGCATAATGTGGTATCTTTTCTCACAGCACGTCATGGTTCTTCACACAGGGGGGGGGGGGGGGGGACACACAAAAATTAAAAGCAAATTCTCTCGTGCTAAAGGCCTTTGCTGTGCTCCCATGGTTGCCATTGTTCCCTTACTTTTAATTTCTAAGCATCCACATAAGCTGCTTAACTTTTTGCTTTTTAAGTGAAAAGAGAAAAAGCTTTGTTGCTCCTGATGTCGCACAGCCTCCTCAAATCCAAACCTTACTTTCTTTGTTATTGATGAGACAGGAAAACAAACTACACATGTCTCACTTCAGCTCCTTCAAACTCTGGCATTTAAGGTGCAGATCGCAAGTTAACCCATATTTATAGAGAAACTTGTGTGAAAAATGGGGAAAAGTAGAACACTGGTAACCTGCCTAAACTAAAGCTGGTTTATTTCATGATTTGCGATGTACAGTGTGTGCATGGGCTTTAATATAAAGGATTAACTGATTTGCATTAGGACTGATAACTTCAAATACAGCTCAGAGAGGAGACGTGGAATGCAACCGCTTTCTGCCCATCAACTTCAATTTGTCAACTGTCTTGAATCAATAAGGTTACTTCTCTCAAGGATGGCATGAATCTTTTATTCCCTTAAAGCAGTAGCAGCATGCGAATTGTATCCTCCATACCAGTGTAATGCATTTACTCTGAAAGCTGCTCATTTCAAGTCACCGCACTGTCAGTCCTGACATCTTTATTCATGAGCACACATGCTCACTATAAATTCCTCTGAGGAGTATTAAGAGTTATGTTTTGGAGCCGTAATGCACACTGGGGAGGATTGTGATAGGACTGGGACTAACGATTATGCCGGAAGATTTTTGTAACTCTCATCCACAATGCTTTAAACATTCCATGAACACGACATTTAGACGGAGTGCAGAACATGCATGTAATATGGGAGGATGGGAACCTAAATGAAGCATCTTTAAAATCCTATTTGTCACAAACCAAGCTCTTCCAGTCACACCCTCTAGAGTGTGATGTGAAATTGTCTTGCAGGTTTCTGCAACAGTCTATTTAGCAGTGCAGCAGCTGGCTCTTGGTTTGATCATGATTAGCACAAAAAAAAAAAAAAAACATGGCTGATGGCTGCTGATGGAAGATTAAGCATGTATCCATGGCACAGAATCTAATCAAACTCATGATTAAAAATTAAAGACCCGGCTCCTTAGGATTAAATAAAATATTACCTCTTTTTTTCCATCTTAGACTCCACATATATAAAATTGGTGTTTGCACATAACTTGGAAGTCACCATAAACAAAATAACATTAGTGCAAAGCAACAGTGTCTCACAAAAAGAGGCTTCTTTTGGCAACACAGGTGCAAAATGAAAACAATAAAGCATGATCAAAATGTGCAGCTCTACAAGAGTAGTACCTTTGGGATTAACTCTGTACAGCTATGTCACGTTGACCATTAAAAAAAACCTCATGTGAGAGCATGGCAGGAGGTGGTCAATCTGCGGATTTATGCCACTGAGTGGTAACATCGTATTAAATCTCTCTGACTCAGGATTGCTGTCTCTCAGTACACCATTCATACCAGGACTAGCCAAAAATGAATGACAAAAGTCTACCGCTTAAGGGAGAGCATTTTCTGTGCAAGCAAATCTGTACAGCAATTTTATAGGTCAATGGACTGATCCACTGTCTACTGAAGCAACTGTAAACCTTTGGTTCAAACCATAGCATCAATAAAAGCACCATAGAGTTCCAAACACACAATCAGCATATTTTACTATATTTGAATGTGCAAAGCAAAGTATTCACTGCAAGGTAAAGCTATAAAGAAAAACATAAACTTTACATCTGCCACAGTTTCCTATAATTTCACTTCTGTAATTTATGTTCTTTTCACATGGAGCTGCTGTGTGCACTGTGTTATCTAAGATATAAGTCTAATAATATTACCAAAACACTATTTTCATTTGAAAGCACCACTAAACACAAAGCAGGAAGATTAAAAAAAAATCAGTTGTATTATTATGTGAGCAGAATATTTGTTTTGATCATAAGAACACTTTTCATAAATCTCTGATAACCATTTATTTTTTACAGAATACATGAATAACAAAAGCATAAACTTGCAGGAAGGTCTTATTTTAGACTACACTACCCTTACTGTTTTCCTCTGTCTGAGGTACTGTGGACATACACCTTGGGTTGTTTAGTGACCAACTGACAGACACAGCATGAAATGAGTAGCTGCAGTAGGTACCCTCCAGACACCTCTCAGCTCACAGGCATGCTGTGGCAGCCCCTGTGTTGCGCCAGATCAGTTACTTACCATCCTTGCGGTAGTAGGTGATCTCCACCTTGCGCTCCTCGGACCCAAACACAGCCTGTGTCACCTGGCTGATGGCCTCTTTGTCGGTGAGGTCACCATGGAGGAAGTCACATGTGCATGGCTTCTGCATGATGTCTGGTCTTGAGAAGCCTGTCATCTCACAGAAGCCATCATTGCAGTAGATGATTGCACAGTTCTCCACTCTGGCATTAGCTATCACAAATTTCCGGTCTGTATGAAAGGGAGGGGGGGAAGATGATCTGATGTGATCTCAGAGTCAACCATGGCTCACAAATAAAACCAGTCAGCAATCAGGTTAAATTAATTGACACCTCTAAACAAGTATTTTATATATATATTTTGAGGGTAAGA
>JAVDPK010001720.1:482057-537838 GCA_034780415.1 Cichlasoma orientale | reverse complement strand
ATTCATTCAGTCGTTCATTGCACCTAATCTCTGAGATTTTAGAGCAATCTGAGCCACCAGAGCAGCATGCACTGTCCAGAGCCTAATCCAGGTCTCACGGCAGTAGTGCTCTTTCTGACTCTATCATTTTTTCCCTCTCCTTCTACTCTCTGTGGTACAGTGGCCCATACATACACTCACACCCATGGCGCACACTTGCAGGGCTTACTCAGTGTCCATATAAACCATTATGGCCCTGTCTCTCAGAATAATCCACTACTGCAAAACACCAGAGTGTTATTGCTGCACCCACTGCTGTGCCTTACCCCATATATGGCAGCACACGTTCTGCACCATCTGCCCCCAATGAGAAAAAAAGGGCCACGCTGCACTTTTGGCTTAGTATGTGACTTCACAATATCATTTAATCCGCCAGAGGTCAGTGCTTTGTCCCTTAGGCACTACTGAAAATGTTAGACCTATTACACAGGCTGAAAAAAATGTACTTTGACACATTACATGAACATATATTAAACACTAAACTAAAGCTTCAGCGGTTATGTTCTCTTGCTACCACACACACAGAGATTGTTTTGAACAATCCTGTATCACATGTTTCCATTAATTTGTAGGGTCAGAAGTACTGCAGCATCTGTTCCCAGTGTTAGGCCCTGTGTGAATACAGATGCAGTCTCTCGGCACAGGCACCATATGTTGCCACCAGCACACAAAGTCATTTGATAGTGAATCTGTGTGGCTCGCTTTGCCATTTGCCTTTGTCCAGGCTGTGGCTGCTGATTCATCACAAAGCCAGACATCTTGTGTAGGTCAGCCATCCATTGCTGTTTATCAGACTCACAGTGGAAGGAGAATTAGTCATGATACATAAAGCTTACACAAGTCACGTTGGGGACAAATGATATTTATGGATGGATCTCACATACTTGTAAGCTCTGTGTAAAAGAAAAAAAAAAGATTTTCCTCAGATTACCAAACAAAACAACAGAGATCATTAAGCTCATAAGTGACATTAACGTCAGTCATCACTCACACTGTGAAATAATTAGGGTGTATGTAAAACAACCTGAAGTGACATTAAAAGCCTTTCATCTTTTCCTAATGGTAGAAGTTCCCCACTGAGGTCACCAGCATCAGCAGAATGCCATTTTTTTGCAAGAGAAAATGGCTCTCCAAGGCTACTGCAAAATATGATTATAGATCATTTATTTGGATCTGTCTAATGCCAGATGACATGCAAAGGCCACCATCAGTGAACCTTTCCCCACTAAGAAGCAATTTACCTTTATGAATAATTAAAATGTTGCCAATTAAAATCCAGTCCTGACCAACACTTAATAGGAAATAACCAGCAGCTTTTGCATGTCTCCTGCGATTGCTGGTGCAACAAAAAGTGCAGATGGGAGAGCGAAGAGTCGAAAGTAACAACTGTTTCTGAAAAGCTAACTCATTAGCTGGAACTGCTCTCTGATATGAAAGTGCTTGTTTTTGCAGCTCATAATAATAAGTCATACTCAAGTCAGGAAAAGACAAGTTATGGAGATGCGATTACTCCAGGCATCCACGCTTTCTTCCCTGCTATGTGAAATCACTCCCGTCAAATGTTAAATATTGAATATCATATCGCCCACAGCATTAGATTGCTATAGGAAATGGTAACAGTATTCTCACTGGATATCACAACAGAAAACTTGTAAATGTCATCAAGGTGTGGTAAAGCTCTAGCTATTGCAATCCTCTTGCCAAGTTTAAGGAGGATCGGTTCATTCTCACTGTTGTCAAACTGCTGGCAGGATTCAGTGGAGTGATTACCTCATTTCAGTTATCCCCTCTGTGATCAAAGGTTACCATGGAAACTGGTGTGTCCCAGCAGATGTGCTGCTGCCCCCTCCCCCTTTGCAATGTAGGCTTCTCTGTATGAAATTATTCTATAGCGCTGTCTTTCTCGTATTTGATTTTTTCTTGTTTTTTTTTTTGTCGTAGCTGAGTACCTCCTGTACAATATATTATAATTTTAAAAAATTAAGAACTTTTTTTAAGCAACAGGGTGGACTGTTCAATACAAAAGCTGTGTAGATATGATTAAAAGAATGTTAGACCTGTCAGTATTGCAAAATGTCACCAATTGAGGCTCTATCATGCTTAACAAAAGTGCCATCTCTTCATGTGCTGTCTGGTTGGCAGAGCACACACAAGGGACTCTTACTGTGAGTAGTCTGGCTTCACAGCTCTGCTTCTGGACGACAGCCAATATAAGAAGTCCATCTCTGCATCCGAACTAACTAATGCATGCATAGACAGCCTACGCAAACCATGCACAGCCTATCTTTTAGCAATTCCTCTCTCGGATGAGCCAAAAATATTGTAAAATGATGAATCTAAAAATAAAAACTTAGATGATTATGATTATGAAGATAGACAGCCACATGCCTTTGTTTTCTCTAGATAGACATACACCCACCACAAATGTGAATACTGGTTTAACAGGTAACAATCATTAAGAATGAATAAGAGCTGGCTCAAGGCTTTGCCTCTTGCTTATTTGCTTCAAAGGAAAAAAAATTATACCAATACCAACCACCCAAACAATTTTTAATTAATGTTCCCTTGTGATGTACTGCACTTCTCTCGGGTCTTCAATATCTTTCTGTGCAATATTCTTCTTCTTTTGGCTGGTCCCTTTAGAGGCCGCCACAATGGATCATCTGCCTCCATCTCCCCCTGTCCCTAGCATCCTCCTGTGTCACAGCAACCTTCCTCATGGCCTGCTTCACTACATCCAGAATCTTCTCTGTGGTCTTCCTCTTTTCCTCCTGCCTGGCAGCTCCATCTTCAGCATCCGTTGTCCATTATATCCACTATCCTTCCTCAGCAAATGTCCAAAACATATCAACCTTGCCTTTCTGTGTCTTCAAATCACTCAATCTGAGCTGTCCCTCTTATATACTCATTTCCAATCCTGCCACCATCTCTAAACCATATATCATAGCAGGTCTCACTACCCATCTTGTAAACCTTCCTTTTTTACTCTTGCTGTTATCCTTCTGTCACATATTACCCCCGACACTCATCTCCACCCACTCCACCCTGCTCGCACTCTCTTGTGCATTCTCTGTTGCCAGATGGTTGACCCCAGGTACTTTAAACTGATCTACCTTCACTATGTCTACTCCTTGCAGCGTCACTAATACACTTGTCTCCCTATCATTCACATACATGCATTCTGACTTGATCTTACTGGTTTTCATTCCTCGTCTCCCCAGTGCATACCTCCACCTCTCCAGGCTCTCTTTCACGTGCCCCCTGTTCTCACTAGACATCACAGTGTTATCTGCTAACATCATAGGCCATGAAGACTCCTGCCTAACCTCATCTGCCAATTTGTCCATTACCATTGCAAACAAGAAGGGGCCCGGTGGCAATCCCTGATGTAATCACACCCCCACTTTGAGCCCATCTGTCTCACCTACCGCACACCTCACCAATGTCTTGCTGTCCTCACACATGTTTTGCACCATCCTCACATACTTATGCTTTCAACATCTCTTTCCCATACAGTCATGGTGTGGTTCATCAACTTTATCCCTCTCCTCTGTAGTTACTACAGTTCTGCACACCACCCTGTTCTTGAAAATCTGTACCATTAAACTTCTTCTCCTTTCTCCAAGATTATGTTGAACAATCTGTTTAAAAAGTCCACTGCCCTCTCTAGTAGACATTTCCACACCTCCACAGGTATGTTATCTGGACTAAGTGCCTTTCCACTCTTCATACAGGAAGCTCACTTCCTCCTTACCTCCTCTCTCGCTCTCTCTCGCTCTCTCTCTCTCTCTCTCTCTCTCTCTCTCTCTCTCTCTCTCTTTCTCTCTCTCAGTTTCTTCATTCATCAGCTCCTCAAAATACTACTTACACATTCTTCAATCAGTACATTTCCATCTCTATCCTTAATCACCCTAACCTGCTGCACATCCTTTCCAGCTCAATCTTTCTGTCTAGCTAACCTTTTCCTTTGCCTTTTTCATGTCTCTGTTTGCCGTACACCTAGCCTTCCAGCCTTTGCTAACTTCTTCCTTTAAATATTTCCCTGTACTTTCTCATTCCACCACCAAATCTCCTTGTCCTCTTTCCTCTGTCCAGAGGATATTCAAAACACCTTCTTGGCAGTTTCTCTCACCACTTCAGCTGTACTTTCCCAGTTATCTTGTAACTCTTCCCTACCGCTGTCTCAACTCCTCCCTAAACATTCTTCCTTCTACAACCTCCACCATTTAATCGGTGCCTCTTCATGGTTTCCAGTGTTATCTTACTGACTACCTGCCTAGCTACAGTTCCCCCTGTCACCACCTTGCAGTCTACTATCTTTTTCAGATTGCACCTTTGGCATAAGATGTAGTCCACCTGTGTCCATGTTCCGCCACTCTTATATGTTACCCTGTGTTCCTCCCTCTTCTTGAAATTTGTTCACCAGAGCCATTCCCATCCTTTCTGTAAAATTCACTGTCGCCTTCTGCGTTCCTCTCCTTAACACCATACCTACCCAACACCCCCTCGTCACCTCTGTTCCCTTCACCCATAAGTCCACTGAAGACTGCTGCAATCATTACTCGCTCCCCCATGAGGATGCTTACTATTACTTCATCCATCTTACTCCAGAATTCCTCTTCTGACATCCAGCTTGTGAGGCATCTGCACTGACAACTTTCAACACCTATTTGATTTCCAGCTTCAGAGTCATGATTCTCTGTGACACTTTTCTCAGCTCCACAACACTATTCATGTACTCTTTCTTCAAGAATACCTTCAAATCTACCTCCGTTGCTCCCAGCCTTGCTTCCTTTACACCTGGTCTCCTCCACACCTAATAAATTTGCCAGCTCTCTCCCTTTACCAGTCATAGTCCCTACATTTAAAGCTCCTACTCTCACCTTTACACCCCTGCCTTTCCTTTTTTCACACTGCCTCTAAACACAGTTTTTCCCTCTCCTCTTCCTTTATCTTCCACCAACAGTAGCACAGTTTCCACTGGCACCCTCTTGGCCAACAGCATTGTTAACCAGGAGTCCAACCGATCTGGTATGGAAATCTTATTCTTGATGTTTGATGTGGCAAAGATTCCATGCCAGATGCCCTTCCTGACACAACCCTGCCCATTTATTCAGACTTGGGACCAGCACTAGGAGTACACAAGCTTGGCAAAAATTAATTGGTCTTAAATAGTTTGAGGAGGAAGATCTGTTTCTACAGATGTCTGTGTACATCTCTCTTCTATTTCCCTTCACCTTCAACCATGCAGATGGCTGCCCACCCTGAGCCTCGTTATACTGGAGGTCTCTTCCTGTTAAAGAGAGTTCTTTCTCCCCACCATCACAAAGTGCTTGCTCACTGGGGATCATCTAATCTTTGAGGCTCTCTCTCTTAAACTGTAGGGTTATTACCTTACAGTGTTATGTGACTATAGCTGATGTTGCGAACTTGTACTATACAAATCAAATTTAATTTAATTGTAGAGTAAAATCATTTTTCAAGGTGGTAAAATTACTGCATGTAGCACTATAGTCTAAGTGGGAATGACTGACTCTGTGCTGACATCATGTGGCCACCACAACAAGTTACATGCAAGATTTTATGTGTAGCATCAATAAACTGCATGCTGAAGCTCTACTTAAACTACCCAGGACACATGCCACCTCAGCTGGCAGATCAGAATCCACACTGCAATTGTGTCTTTTATCTATTTCTTTTATTTAAGAATGACATGAGTAAATATCCAGCCCTTAAAATTGACAGCCAATGATGTTCATTTGATCCTTTACTGCATATATCATTGTACAGTAAACATTAGTGATTTATTTTCCAATTTGTTTCTGTCCTCTCCATGAAAAGATGAAATGGGTCTAGTATTAAAGCCCATTCAAACCAAAGACTGATTGTAACAACTAACTAACCTGCCAGTAGATTCACTAAATTGCCAAAAGTATTCGCTTGTCTGCCTTCACACGCACATAAACTTGAGTGACATCCCATTCTTAATCCATAAGGTTTAATGTGATGTCGGCCCACACTTTTCAGCTATAACAGCTTCAGCTGTTCTGGGAGGGCTTTCCACAAGGTTTAGGAATATGTTTCAGAATCAGAATCAATTTATTGTCATTACATGAAACATGTAGCGAGAAGAAGAAAAGAAGTTTATGGCAATTTTTGACCATTTTTCCAGAAGTGCATTTGTGAGGTCAGACACTGATGTTGGACGAAAAGGCCTGGCTCACAGTCTCTGCTCTAATTCATCCCAAAGGTGTTCCATTGGGTTGAGGTCAGGACTCTGCAGGCCAGTCAAGTTCTTCCACACCAAACTTGTGCATCCATGTCTTTATGGACCTTGCTTTGTGCACTGGTGCGGAGTCATGTTGGAACAGAAAGGGGCCATCCCCAAACTGTTCCCACAAATTTGGGAGCATGAAATTGTCCAAAATGTCTTGGTATGCTGAAGCATTAAGAGTTTCTTTCACTGGAACTAAGGGGCCGAGCCCAGCTCCTGAAAAACAGCCCCACACCATAATCCCCCCTCCACCAAACTTTACACTTGGCACAATGCAGTCAGACAAGTACCGTTCTCCTGGCAACCGGCAAACCCAGACTCCCCAATTGGATCACTAGGAGAAGCATGATTCATCACTCTAGAGAACACATCTCCACAGCTCTAGAGTCCAGTGCTTATGTGCTTTACACCACTGCATCCAATGCTTTGCACTGCACTTGGTGATGTAAGGCTTGGCTGCAGCTGCTCAGCCATGGAAACCCATTCCATGAAGCTCTCTACACACTGTTCTTGAGCTAATCTGAAGGCCACATTAAGTTTGGAGGTCTGTAGCTACTGACTTGGCAGAAAGTTGGCAACCTCTGCACACTATGTGCCTCAGCATCCACTGACCCCACTCTGTCATTTTAGGTGGCCTACCAAATCATGTCTGAGTTGCTGTAATTTCCAGTCTCTTCTACTTTGTTATAATACCACAAACAGCTGACTGTGGGATATTTAGTGGCGAGGAAATTTCATGACTGGACTTGTTGCGCAGGTGGCATCCTATCACAGTGCCATGCTGGAAGTCACTGAGCTCCTGAGAGTGACCCATTCTTTCACAAATGTTTGTAGAAGCAGTCTGCATGCCTAGGTGCTTTGATTTATACACTTGTGGCCATGGAAGTGTTTGGAACACCTAAATTCAATGATTTGGATGAGTGAGCGAAAACTTTTGGTAGTATAGTGTACTTTGTAGGATTCCTATGTTCAGTCTGTACTCAGTTCATCGCTAGATGAATAGATACTTTTAACAGTATGCTTTAAATCTGGAAGTTTCGGTTGTTATCAATCTCTAAACCTGACAAATTTCACTTTCTACATAGACACATACATGTGTTTTAATATATCTACAACGCTTATCTATAGAAACACATTATTGCAATGTAGACACAGAAATTGTATTTTGAAGATATAATATTAAATTTTGGTCAAGACATTACTCATTTTTTGTTAAAATGATCTTTCTTTGGACTGCTCTGACCCAAAGCTGGTTTGAAAGAGATTAGAGATTCAGTGTGGGCACTGGTGCACATAAAACATGCCCATAGAGGCGGTTTGAAGATTCTGCCTATACTTATAGAGATAAAGATATACACAATAGCCCCAAATCCATGAGCAGAGCCTATGAAAACTGTTCAAGGTTTCTCTTTGTGCTACAGAAACAATATAAGTGACATTTATTCAATTTTTCTTTACAGCGAAGTTAGTTGACAGGATCTGGTTTGAAATCACTCTTAACAGTGTGATTAAACTACAGGTAGGGCCTGCTTATAATTACCAGACTTTACAGTTTAACCATTTGTTCTGGAGAAGATCATGACAGAGTATTTAGTCTCATGTGCCTGGGAAATTTTTAAAAAATTATTATCTGTATCAATGGATTTATCTGTATTTAACATCTGAATAGTTTTTTTTTTTCAGTTTCACAATGTTTTTAATTCATAAAAAGATTTGGTTTTCCTGGTGTTATGGGTATGAAAATGCTGTACCCTTTTTCCTTCCAAATGAGACACTGTCAAGTCTTTAGTTTACGTATCTGACCAGGATTTTTAAACCCCATTAACAAGTTGTGTTTATTTTTAGCATCTTTTTTGTCATGGAAAATTCACGATTTAATAATAATAAAAAAGATGTTAATGAAAAGGCTCTCTTTTTACAATTTGTTTTAATCTCTTTGATGCAATTCTCACATCAGGAACATTATTCACACCATTCTTAATGCAGCAGTCAAAACAGTTAAGGCACTGTGTTAAGACATAGATACCAAATGGATTTAATACTTTTAACAAAACCTTACTGACTGTGGAAAGAGTACTGCAAACATGAAGTAGCATGTTGGCTCTCATAATCACCCCTTTTATTTTGGGGATTGAATACATAATAGAGCCACATGAATGACCCCATGTTCAGAAGTACAAGCACACAATGGCCTGGCACATGTGAGCCTCAGGTGGATGATGTTACTGCCATGCCTCCTTACTTTATTCAGGCCAAATTCTGCCTCACCCACATACACAAAATTGTGTGGTAAATCATTGGCCTCCAACTCAAGCCATCTCTGTAACATCTCCAAACTGTTTACATTAAAAACATTTGAAATAATGTAGCTTAGAAAAAAGAGAAAACATCTCTATCCTTCCCTGTACAGAGAGGTGTCTAAGCTCTCTCACTGTTCCTCTCAAATGGAACCTTGTACAGCTGTTTTATAGAAGGACCAGTCTAAGGAAGACAGACTAACAGAGACAATGTTTTGGGAAACTCCATTGTCCTCCACAGCAGGCTGCTGGGACTCTTTGAGAATAATGACGTTGTTTTCTCTCACCATGTTCACAATTGCCATCTGCTGTTTGTATGTCAAAAATGGCCCACTCTGACCAGAATGAGGTAGTGGTTCTGTTCTGACAATACAACAGTTATAAGTAATTAAAAACAATAATGCTGCGCTGGACACTATTCAGTGAGAAATCTGTAGTTCTGACTGACAAAAGTGCAAACTGCTCTGATGAGCTGTCAGTCAAATAAGAAATGCATCGACACAATAACAAAACATCATTAGTAGTGAAGTATGTGTAGACGCAAACACAGTAAGAAATGCTTGTGTGGATGGGGAAACGCAGTCCTGAGAACTGCATTAACAGTGGTGTGATGAGAATGTTCCTGATGTGAAAATTACATCAAATCCATGCCGGAAAAAATGTAAGATATAAATGGTCTTTGGACATTATTGTTTTCAAAGTCTCTGTTGGAGCCTTGCACCATTAAGTAACCACTGAATTAAGTGATTTGGCAAATGAAAACAAAGGTCTCCTGCTGCATACAGACATATTTTGAAGATATGTAAAACAGAAGAGGGCAGTGTTGAACAACAAATAAGACTAGACCAGTCAGCCTGCTTTATTTATGTCGCAGTTGCTTGAAATTCTTGACTGTACGGCATTGCCCATACATTCCTGTATAATATGAAAAAAATCTGTCCATTTCATATGGGAGATTATTTACAGTTGCAACTGGTAACACACAATTTGATACACATGTGAGGTATAACTCCAGAACCAAGGCAACAATTGCATCCCAACAGCTAATATGTTGCCACTCATACCACAGTGACTCTTTTATGCTCACCATATGACTAATGAAATCTAATTTACTAATAGAAAAAAAAACCACACCAAAGCAAAAGCAACAAAAACAAACAAAAACAAAAAGTAAAACAAAAAATGGATCTAATTAATTACTTCTTTATTGTAAAATGCATGCATGTATGTATGTAAAAATTCTATATTAATTAGCTTAATTAGGCTTTTACATTTTTTTTGTAACATGTTAAAATGAAACTAAAAGAAATCTAGAAATTCAACACAAAACAATATATATTCATCTTTTCCAATATTTAATACACCTGGGGAAAAATTCTGTTTCCCTGCCTGAACCATCCCTTGCTATTTTTTGCAGATACATCCAGACACCTAGCATTTCCTGCATCCGGGAGAGACATCTGATTTTGTGGCTGGTGAAAACAATGCCTATATGGGGCTGAGTAATGTGGAATATGGAAGGAAAAGTAACACCATCCGCGGAACAGAGCGTAAGCTACAGTGTAACTGAAAGGTAGCTGTGAGCAATGAAAAATGATCCGCAGTTTAGTCCTCACTGACAACTGGTTTGTTGACTGTGTGCAGAGTTTTGAAAAAGTGAACTCTGCTGAGCATTTCTACATGAAAGAGGCCCTGGATCATGATTCATACAAACATACGTTGTAAGGTGACTTGAGAATCAAGTCAAGCTTGAGGATAATAATGCTAATGCTTTCAGAATGATCTGACTGGAAGGACCAAACCCATGGCACAGTGTCTGCTGGATTACCACACTGGGAATTAACAGACGAGAGTTATAAGTCTAGGCTAGAGGCAGGGTGAGAACTACAGAGACACCAGATAGATAGACAGACAGATAGGCAGATAGACTAATAGACAGACAGATATCTTTGTTAGGGAACAAAGTATACTTTCAAGAGTCTAAAATGAAAAAAATAAAAAAATAAAAAAGGTGGAAGGTGTTAAAAGTCATTCTTAAGTGTGGCACTGATGATAGAAAGTTGTTCTTGTGAGGGGGGAAATGGTGCCATACCTATGTAACATTCATATCATTTGAATTATGAATCAGAGTAGGAAGAACTCTATGTTCTTAAACGATGAATATTTAAAGGATTGAGTATACACATCATCATATTGACAAAGGAAGAATACTAATGTCCTCTTCTCTGAGTCTGATTAGAGGTTAAGCAGAATGCAGACTGCATAATTCATTTTCATTCTTGCATTTTTCAGCCTTTTGATTTGGCTCTACTTACGTTTGATAACTTCTTTGTGCAGAAGTCCAGCCCTTTTTAAACTGCAAATATGGCAAGGTGCGAAATGCAAATGAAGGATAATTGCTACCATTTGTGTTTAGCATGTCAAAGTTAAAGATGAATTTCACCTTTTCTTTGTGCATAATATTTAATGTGCTGGACCTGCTTGTTAATGAGTCTTTTCAAGGCCCAGGAGTAGTTGACGTACATAGACTACCCGCTGTCCCCACTGACACAGACATTGTCCACAGTTTATTAAATTGAATGTTGTATTTAACTGGTTTGGAGCCAGGGCAAAGTTACATGCTTTTGTACCATTCAAGCTCCTCTTTCTGGTGGAATGTGCTTATTTCAGGGAGAGAAAGAGAGAGAGAGAAAGGCTGAGAGAGAAAGTGGGAGTTAGAGTCCATGCAGGTGAGAGTGTCTAACAGTGAGGAAATCAATATGATGTAAATTATTAAGAGCTCAGGAATGCGTCTGACCCCTACTGTCTTGCAGCAGACTGGGCTCTGAAGGCTGGCAGGTGGACGCAAGCTTGGACTCTCCCTCTAACACTCATTAGTGGCTGGAAGCCGGGGCTCCTTGTGAGTGGGAAGGCAGGGATCACAGCGGGGAAGTGATGGCCCAGGCCTCTCACATCCCGGCTCAGCCTTCGCTCTGGCTTTGCCAGCCTCTCCCTGGAAGCTCATTAGTAAGTGCACTGATGCATAAGAGCTAGTCATTAGCTGGGCTTTTTTTCCGTCTTCATCTCTCTTTCCCCCGACACCATGTCTGATCCTGAAGACCGGTGGCAGTGCTGGTTTAAAAGACAAGAGAAGTCCACATTACCGCAGGTGCTCTAGACATATGGATATGAGACAGTTGTAGCCATCTGAGTTTTTATTTTTTTTATTTTTTTTTTAAATGGAGGGTGTTGGTTGGGGGTTGTAAGGTGTGGTGGGGTGGTGAGTCGGGGTGGGGGAGGCAATTTGGAGTTTTTCAAATGGAGTCCATCCACAGCCCTTCAAACCAAAGAGTAAACATTAGCACTTGACCAAGGCTTTGGCTGGGCTCCCCTTTCTTCCTCCATGGTTGGTTTTGATCTGGGGTATTTGCTTTTGCTGCTGGCCAGATCCCCTCAGCACCTGATGGTTGCCCAGGCTTTGAGTAAATAAGATCCGGGGCACAGGCCTCTTCGGGGCTGATGGGTAAATAAGGTCTCTGGTGTGTGTAGCGTGCCTGGCAGCAGGGTGAGCACTGGTGTGGAGGCCTCTAGAGACACACCATCCCCCCTTTTCTATATCTGGCTGTTTAATTCTGTTATCCTCTCTCTCTTTAACTTACTCCATTCTTTCTCCCTACCCACCAGCACACACGGGCACACACAAACACGCACAGAGACAGCCTTCTCAGAAGGCGTACTGATTAATGTTAGCCGGTTGTACTCGTGAACATTTCTGGCTTCCAAAGCACTTGTAACAGGAATTTAACTTGACCACTTGGGTATCAAACCACTGAGGTTAAGCGAGTGTCATATACATAAACCTATTCATGTTTTCGGCATAAATTCCCATTATGCTTCAAGTTTTGCAGATTACCACTATTAGAATTTAAAGATCCTGTAATTAAAAGTGTTTGAACATCACGTAGGATCAAGCGCTTGTCTCCGAGGAACAGTTTGGCATTTAGTACGTCTTTAAATGTCAGAAAGATAAATGATGATAATAGCACCTGAAATAATGTAATTACTTTTTCAATGGTTATCTTCCTAGCCCACAAACAAATGAGTTTCATATACTAGTGAAAGATTAAGCAATTTAACACCTGTTGTCTCAGTGATTTATTAAAACAAAAGAAAAAAAAGGTCCACCCAGTAGGGGACCTTTCGAATATAGCAGCCTTTATATTGCTCAACCTACATATTGTTTACCTTGTTGCTTTCAGCTCCACAAAGGCTAATGGTAGTCTTTTATAAAAGACATAGCTGTTGTGTCCTAGTTTCTCCAGTAGATGTATATTACTCAGCAGTTGATACAGTTTTATACCAAAGTTTTTGTTCTTTTATGGAGCATCAGATAAGCAGTTAAATTTAAATGCTATAGTGTCATTCAGTCACTGTAACAAGGGATTTGCCTTTGTGGAAGTTTACTGAGTCAAATCTCACCAGCTTAATGTGATCTGGCACTAGCCATGCTGGATGCCCTTATGCCAATTAATGCAGGTTGTAACTCACAGACTCCTGCTGACCAATTCACATCCATTGTTGATAGTTTTTGGCTGCAGGAGCCTCAAACCTCCTTGTTAGAGCCAAAAACCACAAGAAACCCACCACCTCTTTCAGCCCCATCATATTGTATGTTGATTGCCAGCAATTAGTAAAGCCAGGCAGGCTGAGAAATGACAAGATGGGGCATGGCTATTGCAATGCATGGGCGTTGTTGGCTCACACGCCAGCTGAAAGCCTCAACAATGTTTGTTAACCCTTGGGGTCACGACTGATTCACTAACTCAGACAGAAAACAAGATTTATGTAGCACAAATCAATACACATTCAGACTTTTACCATTGTGCAGCGCCAATCCAGGCACTTTGCTCTATCAGTTTAACATGACACTAATGTGTTTTTATTCCTGTTTAACTCCGCCAGAGATGAATCTGTTGGCAGGCCAAGAAGGAGATGGTGAGAAGCAGGCTGCCCTTGATTAACTGGGGAACACATGTCAACATGCAGAGGCTGATGCAGTGGCGTATCACGAAGGCAATGACCTATCAGTTTTCAAGTTTCCTACTGGGGATTGTTTATTCACTGTTTATTCATTCTGATAGAAATCAGCAAATTTTATCCCGGTGCCCGATAGCGTTTCAAATGAAATAAAGGCAGCGTACTTGAGTGCTTATCCCACTCAGCGCTGTCTTAAGCAAATTAGAATGAATTCAGGTTTCTCCAGTTCGGCCTGTGGGGAGTGTTCACTAGCCTACCGGACTGCTTTATTCTCGATGCCATCAGCTCTGATTTCATTAATATTGTTTGTCATCCATACACAAAAGGACACACACCTGGCAGAACACTCACTGCAAACTACTCCAGAGTAAATTGTTGTACAGTAGGAATCCTCCTCTTACAAGCTGGCAGGCCAATAATGTAAAATTTGTTTAATGTCTTCCCCGCTTTCCATGTTAAAGGGGGAAATTGGAAAGTGACATGAGTGACGGGCGGTATTCTCTGAGCATTGACCAGCAGGCACAATAGAGGAGTTGAGTCTGGTGCCAAGTTCTATTTCAGGGGCTGCATTCCAATTGATTAGGAGGCTTGTGAAACAAACGGTGGTGACAGAAACAAGAGTATGGCCTTGGCAACTGTTGGGCAGAATGCCAGGTGTGCAGTCTTTCCTTGCAGCAACTCTCTCGCTCGCTCAGTCTCTCATACACACATTAACAGCACATTAACGACACCCACAATGTGACCACTGGGATAACAGCAGCATTATCTCTCTGCATGTCATTATGTATCGGGCCAGCTTTTGCTTATTTGCTTTGAATTTCACTGACAGAAAATGCGAAAGCTAGGACTCTTCAAATGTACAACCTCTGTTTTAAGAGAAAAAATTATTTTTGCAGGATTCATGAAATGCACAAATATTCCCAGAATTGCATAAAACTTGGTCCTTCACAATGAGTACTGAATTATGCTTCAGTCAAGTATAGTTCTGAAGTACTTTGAGTACTTTTGCTCTAAACTTGAAACTATATAAATTTGTGTACGTGTATAAGTGTGCGAATATGTGTGCGCAAGGGCAAGTGGGTGCATTTGTCCGTGCATATGCCTGGTCTTAGCAGCAGCACCCTGTAAACCCCAGCTTGTCTTTATAGTGAAGTTGATGATTGGATAAACAGTCTGAGTCTGGATTATTGTACTGGAAAATGAAAGCATATGCACAATTTGCATTTTAATGAGCAAGTAAGCATTATAAAACAAATTGTCCTGGCAACAGCAACTCTTACAATAAAGCTTTGGCTTAGTATAGCAATTAAATATTTTATTAACCCATTTATAGATAAGTTATCATCATAATTCTATTTTAGAGTGCATTTAGAGTTTATTTAAAATTAATTTGACTGCATAAAAGCATTTTCTTTTTGATTATTGTTTTGGCTTATCGTATGTTCAACCTGCACCAAGTCACGTGTTGCATCTCGCTCTTTGTAAATCTGCTTTGATTGGGACACGTATGAGGAAGCCATGCATAAAATTTATGCATGACTGATGGAAAGTTCAGTAGGCCTGCGCCAAACAAAACACTGTTCAATTAAAAGGGAAGTAATGGCATCCTATATAATAAAGGATATCTGTGCATACATAAACTGACAGAAAAGCATGATGGCTTATTCATGTCATGCTATGTAATTTAGTTAATGCATTTCCCCTTGCTCTTTAAAACACTTGCACATTCAAATTTGCCATCATAATCTCTATGACAGAGGACATTAATTATGTTCGTCGGCTGATCTCTGTTTCTTCACAACATCTCTGATTAAAATTTCACACATTGTAATGATGTGCTTCAGAGCTAGAAGCTGTGAAATTTACAAAGCAGTCACTGGGCTCGCTTTCCTATTCTTGGGAGGTTCATTCAGCACACGGAATTTACACACGCACACACATTCACACACAAAATAAGGAGGAGAAAAAAAAGCTGTGCAAAAAACAATGCATATAATCCAAATCAAAGCTGTTAAGTGCTTGAGGAAAAGCTTTATTTACATGCAAATGGCAATATATCTTAGCAACTTGTTCATTAAAATATTGTGCAAATGAGGGAACAACAAAGCAGTAACTTCTCTCCAGATATGTGGGTTCAAATTTCATATTTGGGAAGTTTAATTAAGCAATAGATTATATTTTGAAAGGAGTGTTCACTTTAATGAATCCCCAGGGACTGGAGATAAACACTGCAATGGTATCAAAGCATTCATCTATTTAATGGATGTGAAAATTAGGGATGTAAATGGCTTTGAGCCTTTATTCTCATTGCTCGTGGGAATATTTACCAGGTAAAGACGGCACTTATGTAACCCACATTATACCTATACTTTCATTTTTGGAAACCATATGAATAGTGCTCAACCATTTTCAAGGACAAACACCAAACCCTTATTTAAAGCATGCTTTTAACAGCCACACCTGACAAAAAAAGTTAAAGTTAGAATTTTTTTTTTTAAACTCGGACACATGTAGATTAAATTACACATACTTATCTTTAACATCACTGTAGAGCACTATTGCTACAGCATATCTGATTTCCACTCTTTCGTTTGGGTGAACTCTTGTCCGACCAAAGAGCATCTCTTCACAGAACCACTGGTCATTTCAGCTTTCTCAATAAGATGTTTGCCTGAGTGTGGCTCTCTATTCTGCAATCCCGAAACAGTGCAGAGTCAGTGAACCCTGGTACATTGTGTGATGGAGGAGTGCTACGTGCCCAACATTCACCTCTGTGAAGCCGGCTGTTGTTTATCCCTGTAATGTCCATTTTATTGGGAATCTCAGCGAGCCTTCACACTACCTGCTGTGCTCAGCAGTGTGGAGAAGCCAGGGCCAGTAGAGTGGTGGTCAGTGTCTGTCAATCACAATCACAAGGATCAGTTAGCAGCCATCACTCTGAGAGGCCATACCCAGATGTTGCCTGTCTTCCATCTCCTCATGCTCTGCCTTCACATACTATCCATTTTCCATTATTTGTAGTTTGAGCTTTCTACCTTTACACATCCTAAACTAATATAATCTGACACGTTTGATCATTTCATTATGTGTTTGCTTTGGGTTATTTGTTTTAAAAAAATAAAATTGAATATATTCCTGCTCTTATAAAGGCTGCAGACAATGTGTTATTTTTCGACCTCACGGGAGGCTGTTTGTTTCTATGTTTGTGTTGGAGTCTATAAAAGGGAGGGCTGATGTTGGGGAAGAGAGCAGTCAGAGGTGATAAGACGGGAACACCACAATATACTCCAGCTGTTAGAAAACAAACACAAAACATTGATTTTATCATCTTTACAGACACCCAAAGCTCACAGTGGTTGATGTTTACGTGACACGAAGTAAACAGCATATTGGACTGTAGACTTCTACTCTGCATTTCATTTGCTGCCTTGCCCTCAGTATATGTATGTCTTTGACCTGTTCCCGCCCCTAATTTTCCCCATCACATTCAGAACAGACCTGCCAACGGTCAGCTTCATTACAGCCAATATCTTAAATCACCTCTCATGTGTTACCCACCAGTTTGGAGCTTGGTCTCCTCTGAATCGCAGTCATTTAAATGTTCCTGTGCTGATTGTGGGTGCAGGTGGTAATACATTAAGGGACTGAGACAGCCAGCGGCACAGTGCTGAAAGACCTTTATCCATTTGCACTAAGTTTTTCCTCACATTCGGAGGCATGTCGGTCTAATTAGGCCAATGGTTTTGACTGTGGCCATATTCATATGGGACAGCTCACTTTAGGTTGTACAACAAGGTGATTCTACATCATATATACTCCACCAGGCCAATAGATTATGCCATGGTCTAGGGAATTTTAAGGAGGAATTGAACATTAATGAAAGCAGAAAATGGCTGTGGAGAAGTATTGTGACAGGGTTATTGCTCTTTTCCTCTCCATCTTTTCAGTAAAGGAGTCTCAGATCTCACGAGAGGTGAAGATGTCTGGGGTGCAAAACATTACTTTTCCATTTTTCTAGATGAACAAATGAAAATTATTTCAAACTACTTCAGCGGAAGGTCAATTTAAATAATATAAAATTAGATTTCCCCACTTTAATAAAAAAAAAGAGACAAATGTTTTACAGTGCTGAGTGTCAAACTGGTTCAGTTTTATAAAAACAACTTGTCTCTGTGTTTGAACCACATTGAGCTCTCAGTATGTCTCTGTCTCTCAATGATGAGCTCTTCAAGCAGGTAAAAGCTTCAGAAAGCCCTCGGTCCATTTCCATTCTCGCTTCCAGCAGTGTGAGTGGTGTGACAGCCTCTTGGGGCAAAGGGATTATTGAGATCAGGCCTCCCCCAGCTCTATGCCTCTGGCCCAGCCAGCCGAGCCAACCCAGTCAGTTCCTTGAGCCCCCTGGTGCCTTACGGAACAGCCCACCAGGCGCACAGAGAGCAAAGAGGCACCAGGGACCCCTCTAATTGTCCATGCTTTGGGCAGCTCTCCGGCAAGCCAGCATGAAGAAGGCCCCCAGTCCCAAGGCTGTTCCACTGCTCCCCACTCAGCCCTCACTCAGAGATTCTGAGGACGATATAGTGTCTGCTTTGAGGCTTTACGTTTCTGTGGCTGTCTTATAGTACAGCTGGAGATTTAAAATGTCTTTGAAAGTCTGCTTTCAACATGACCAGTACTAGTATTACTGTATAGCTGGGTATATATATCGTGGCTTAGAGGAACTGTAAAATGGGTACAATATTGATTATTTATTTGTTTATATTGGTATTTGTTTACCCAATTTTTAAAAAGAAGCACAAATATTGTGTGAGACTACCAGTAGAAAACATAGAACCCTAATAACTGAGAATTCAGTAAAAGTTGTCCTGGTGGATGGTTAATATTTTTCAAAGTTTATTTTTAATTCATCTTTAAATATTGCATATCTACTTGTGCTTCATGTAAGCCTTGAGCACCTAGTATAATTAAACCACATACCCACATACTATAAGAAAAATGTGTTAATTTAATATATCTCTTTGTATTGTGTCTTGGCAAACACGTTTTCAAGAGAAGCGGTTAACCTACTTGAGGAATAGTAGAGGCCATGGCTGCTGGAAACTGGATGACAAGGCCACCCAGACAAAGAAAGGGGCAGCATGTAGTCAGTTGGTGGGGGGATGGGATGGAAAATGAAAGTGTACAGAACACAATAAACACAAAATTACTTTGATACCTACTGAGTGGTTCTTTTGCGTTAATAATAAAACTGTGGGTCTTTATCAGTCTTAATATATGAGACTGTGCTGCGTTTATTAAATAGCATCTACACATTAGAAAATAACAGAAGTTAACAGAAGCATTAACAGTTTAGGGAATTTAATATTTTTATTATTTTCTGCATCCAAGGAGTAGAAAATTACTGAACAGTGCTCCGAAAAGAGATTGACCAATGAGCAGTTTACATAGGTACAGCTTAGAAAATGTATAGTCACATGCTAGGAGCAGCACAAACTACAATAACATCGTGGTACGCACTTAAGCACGTTGTCATTCTCAAGCAGTTATTGTGTATGCACTAGCAGCTCATTAGCAACAGAACACCAGTCAGTTAAAGTGGTTTCACCATTTACATTGTTGAATTGATAAACAGAAAAACGTTGCAGCTGAAATGACATAATGTTTCTGATGTCATTTGATTTCTGTGATTGCCTCTGTAACCCATTCACTGGGTATTGCGCACACACAGAGTTAAAAAGTGTTCGTGCAGAGCTGTGCTCGCTGTTTTTGCCTTTATCTTCCTTTCTGTCTCTACACGATATCTACATAATAGCAAATGTGCTTGTGCTGCGCATATTGTGCAACTATTGGAAAAGTTATGAGCTCACTAAATAGGTAGTTAAGCATGCTGGTCATGCCAGCAAGAGCTATGCAAAGGATAGCTAGACAATAGCCCCTAACTGGACTGTGACAGGGTAATTACCGAGCTCACATAATAAAATTCTCTTTACATAGGTCACTCGGAAAGTGTAATTTAAAAAGCGTTATAGATTATTTTTATTGAAGCAATTAAATCAAAAAGCAAAAAAAGTAATTAAGTGTGGAGGTAATAATAGTGTTGGTCAACAGCATTTGTTTTGAAAGAGGGATTTGTCAGCCTCACCTCTCTAATGCAGTGCAGACATCCTTTAATTTGCAATCTACCATTTTATTATATTAAACAGTTTTTTCATTGCAATTACAAGTATGTTATAATGCCAAAAACTAAGCAGGATTTAATGAAATCATTATCATGGGTGATAATTGTGAGTAAATGCTAGATATGAATTTTCTTCCTCTAAATTAATGAATCGTTACTATTCATACTACTGGTTTATAATTATGTTAAATTGGCTGTCTTATCAGCAGTCAAAGACTTATGATTATCAGCGTCTTGACTGTGTGGACTGTGCCAAATTCCTTGTGGATATGCGCCTGTTCCCTGCACAAAGAAAAAAGGAGAGATAATATTGGGAGGTTAAACTCCACAATTTTCTCTTAAAAGATGTAAGGAGAGCTATTGCGCAAATGCTCTCCTGCGTTATGAGGGAAATCAGACTGACAGGTCTGTGGGGCATTAACATCCACTTGACTTTCAGTACAGCCTATTTTACAAACCAACACATACATGTAGCTGACGCATCAACAGTGTTGATCTCTGCAATTGTGTCAGGTAACCGAATTCAGATTATATGTTAATGTGAAAGGGAAATATTTTGCCCTCGTTAGCATATGGGCCACTTGCATTCCAGGAACATATTATCATTCAGCCCGCACATTTCTGAAAATAACAGTAATAATCTAGTTGTCATAGAAAAAAAATTTAATGGAATAAGGTCAAAGATAAATTGGTAACAAAAAAAAAAAATCTTTGTTAATCAAACTCAAAGAAATCTCTTTTAATGGAATTTTATTTTACATATGTCATTTCTCTTATAAAGAACAGGAAGCTTTGGCAACATCTTTGCTAAAATTTATTAAATTTTTTACCAATTGAACAGCGGGAACCTCTATATGTATGACACACTAATATCAGAGCTTCTGAAGCTTGAAAATACCTGGACAGCTTTACACAACTGCACCAAATCAAGTAGCTTCAACTTTATGCCTATATTCCCACCGCATCAACATCTGTGTTAATTATGTGAAGAAAAACAAGTGTGGAGTGTAACCTGTCATGTGCGTCCTTTGATTGCTCTATAAATACTTATGCAATTATGACACAGAATAATAGAAGCGTAACATAGCTTAATAAAATATGAAAAAAAAAAAACCCTGCACAAATATATGGTGAATCATGCTAAGGAAGTGGGAAGAAAGCTGAGGGGTGCCACATATTTTACATGTCAGACTTTGGATATAATAGTTGTGATTTGATGCAAAACTTTGTGACATCCCTTTGTTCCATCTCCTGTCATTGGTAATGTGAACAGCAGAGGGCAGCTTGAATACATAAATACAAACTAGAAGGGCGCATCTCTCAGTTATCAAAGGCATGCTCTCTTTTACATCCCTGGGTTCCCAGCACACAGCTCAGCTCCTGTCTGACAGCTGGCTAGTCCACAGAGAGCCAGGGACTCTGATCAGCATCAGCCCTATCACAATACCACACTGGGGACACAGTGGAGGAAGTGGAGAATAAAGAATTGAGAAATGTCAGGTAATTGACCAACACCAGCCAGATAGCAGGTAATATTTTGAAAGCCCTGTGTCAATTTGGAAGTCATATAAAATCTCGAGCCCTCTCTGTTGTTGTTTTTTTTTTCTATCTCTCTTTCACTCTCCACCTCACTCTTTCCTGCAGGTTGCAGAGAGTTACAGCACCTGCTGCTGAAGAACAAACCTCAAAGACAACACTCTATGGTGCTTTTTTTTTTAAACCTGTGTTCAGCCATTGTCTACCCCCCCCCCCCCCCTCCGGAGCCCTAACTCTCCTCCTCTCTCTCTCACTCCCTCTCTTTCTCTCAAACACACACCGCACCTCTCTCTAACCCTCTCTCTCTCTCTCTCTCTCACTGTGGCTCAAGATGAATCTGCCAGCATGTGCCCATGCTCTTCATCACTGTCAGGTGCCCCATGGTGGTCCTCCTCCTCTTTCTCAAACTGGGCACCAACCGCTGGCTAGAATTATTCCTCACCTCCAAAACTCTCCCCACTGTTTCTAAATAAATGTGGCTGTAGTAACCGAGGAGTGTTGCTCATCCATCTTTACCATGTTGTGTGTGGAGTGTGCACTGTTTACTGAACTAGACAGAGACCCTAATAAGCCACACAGTAAGTGTAAAGACCCAAAGTAAAGAATGTAACACAAAGTATTCGATTTTTGGCATTGGTTTACTTTGGTCATTTTTTCCACACCACAATTTAAGGAAATTATATCTATTTATTAGTGTGAGCAGCTGAATTTGCATTCATATCCTTAAAGATGTCATTCACAGTGGCTGTCAGGTTTGTAGCAGCTCATTAGCAGATATTTGACCAGTTATATTAGACTCATCGAAAGGGTTTATTGATAGATAAGAGACTGCGTTTGTTTCATTTGACACATGAAGATCTGCTAATGTTAAATTTGTAATTAAGATATAAAAGATAGCCGCACCATCTGTTGTCAGAATTTGTAAGTGTCAGAATGCCCGATAAAGATGCAACACTGTGCCCCAGCTTAATGTTTAAGTAGGAGACACCTACACATGATGTATCATGGTGCATGCAGCTGTTGAACAAGGTGTGCAGTGATTTCCTTCTTCTGTGTTGATGATCAGCAGACAATTAAAGAGGGTGCATTAATTTGTTTTTCTTTGAGGTAATTAAGCTCTTCCACTTGAGCGGTATTGTCTTTATTGTCTCCGGCTTCACGCAAATGTGATTTCCTTTCGATCTTTTGTTACATTCATTGTAATGTCTTTCATGCAAACATCATTAAAATATGAGGGAATGTAGGCAACACAAATTATTTGTACTTAAAAAAAATGATAAGCACGGAGGTTATAAGTTGCTTAAATGAGTAAAGCACCTGGAATACAACTTAACTTGCAGCTAAATCAAATGACCTGCGGTACTAGACCTTTGGTTGATCTCTGGTGGAACACATTAGCCTAGATTCTTTCCCTTTTCAGAGTGAATCTCATTCCTCAACACAAATGCACATACTAAGTTCCTAAAGTTCAATTTTAAATGGTTTTGTAATTAACAAGTAAGCCAAGCTTTAAAATGTCACATTTATTGTATTTTCATATCTCTGAAATTCAGTCCTGAAACAGAATGATGTGTGTTTTATAGTGGTTATGATAAGAGGCTTACACAGTCAAAATCTCAATATAGATCATTTGACAAACGTCTTTGGTGGCCACTCGTTAAATTGGTTTCACCCGCATATTTGGGCCTTATTTAAAAGATATCTTTGAATAATGGTAAGCAGTTTAACTCCTCTGAAAAGAGGAGGGTGAAGCAAATGAACTCCATTTCACTCTGTTTTGTTTAATCTATAACATTGTAGGTTTTCTGCAGTCTTTTCTGACTGAGTTTATAGCTTCTATATTCTAGGACAGATTAATACGACTTAGGCACACCTATCTTGAATTTAAGGCAGTCTAATACTCCTTGTTGCATATCAAGGATGCAAGAACATATTATCTGATCACTTCTTGCATTCATTATATTAATGAATCAAACATGAATAAGTGTTCCTCTTCAAAAAAAAAAAAAAAAGCATTAGCATAAACATTAATATTAATGCCATTATGTGTTGATGCTGAGCTAAAATATCTAATGTTTCAATATGCCAGTGTTTGCAAAAATAGAAAGAAAATCAAATAAATGTAATTGTTTCTTCAGATATGCACACAGCAGTTATAACAAGGAACATATTTTACTAATCATAAAAAAATGCTACAATTTGCTGTTTGTCAGTGAGTTGCAGGCAGGTAAGAGCGACACTGTGTTCTCCACCTTCTATGTTTTTGCTTCCCACAGGCATAGCTGTTTAGAATAACAATGTACATCTGCTGGAACTTAACAGATTTAAAAAGCTATGTTTTACTTGCACATGGGAGCTTTTTTGGGGGAAAAAAAAGAAAACATTAAATACACTGTGAAAATATATCATGACATTTCTAGAGGGCAAACAAAAAAGTATACCATATATTTTAGTGACATGGAGCCACACATTGCTATGGACACACAGCGACTGCATTATATATCTTTAGCTTTTCCTTTGGAGAGAACAAGTGTAGTTAATCACAAAGAAAACAACAAACTATGGCATACATCTGAGGAATGTGTCCCAAATATTTTGAAAAGCTGTTGCGTGGCCACTTTTGTGGTACCAACAGGCTGGTTGTATTTTACTCCTGCTGCAACGTTGGCTGTCAACAGAGCTCCCATCAAAAGCAGCAGTACCATCCAGCGCCTAGAGCGTCTGGCTCTGTCCTCTTTTTCAGCCAGACTGGTCTCTGGCAGCTGCACGCATGCACACTGGCCGAGGTCAAAGCTGTCACTTCAGAGGGCACTGTCAAATCTCAGCCAATGTTGGATGATGTGGGAGTGCTCCCTACAATCACCCAGATGTTTCCAATCAGCTGGACTTCTCCTACACTCCTCACCCACTTTCTGCACTGAGTGTGGAGTGTCACCCTCTACCACAGGAAACATTTCATGAAAGTGTGCGAATGAGAAAATCAGATTAATTGAAAGCTCTGCTGACATTTCAAATAATAATTTGCATTTTTCCCCCCAACTCATCACCTGATCTCTTGGCACAGTTCCACTCCTTTAAAAGAATAAAAAGCTACAGATTATACAGAGTTTTGTAAGCAAATTTTGAGTTTACTGTGTTGCAGATTTTTAACAAATAACAGTAATGAGAATATAATGGCAAACTGACAGAATGTCTGGTGCCTTCTTTTTCTTTAACTCTAGCAAAGACTTCTTAACCCTATTATTTTATTGAACTACGGTTTCCTGTCCATGTTAATAAGTCGCAGCATCTTTTCCTCCATTAGAAGCTATTTTCAGGAGGACTGATAATTAATTGACTTCATTAATATAATTGTAGTGTATTAATATGTATGGCTACATAATAAAAGTCTTTTTTTTTTACAGCTTGTAATAACCCAATTTAAAACTTAAAATATAACAACAGAAAACATTAAAATCTGTACAGTTTCACAATTAAGTAGGAAAATTGGTGTTCCGCTTTGTCACCTTGTCTCTATGTCAGACAGAAAGAGCACAAATATTTATAAATAAAGGGAACCAGAAGAGATGCAGAGAACTGTTCATCAGCTTTCATAATAAACAGGAAGAGACTAACTGTAGCTATAAGGATGTTGCTACAGTATATAGGCAAATGCATGTTGCAAGGTCTTTAGATAAATGTCCTTTGTGCATAGTATTTTCACAAAAAAAAAGAGCACTGAAAACATTATATGAGAATTAAATATTTGATTTGGAGCAAAAAAAAAAAAAAAAAAAGCCTGAATATTTTTGATTAATAGCCAATTTTTCATGTCAACAATGAAAAATTGTCTTGAATTATGGTTGCACTGTCTTGCATTAACTTTAAAAGCCTTAGTATTTCAGTCAGTTTAACAAATGGTGCATATTCAAAACCAAAGTTGACCACAATAAATATTGTGTGTTGTGCCAAATATACTTGATTACATAAAGTGAGGAGATCCAGGGGCCCAGAAACAACTTTTCCCCAATGGGCTTTTACAGGCTAATCTAGTTATTCAAAAACTTTTTTTGGTACAATTTACAGTGTACCAAAAACATCAAGCTTCCCTGCTTCAATTTGTCATTTGCTCTGAAACTTAAAAATGAATCCATGACTTTTATTTTCCTCAGCTGTAGGAATTACTCCCCTGCAAAAAGCAAATGTGTTAAACGTGCCAAATGGTATTATTTAATCCTGGATGTCTGTACCTCGAGGAGCAAAAATGAATGATCCCTGACTTCACAACAGCACAACAGCGAGACAAGGCGTGCCTCAACCAACCGATGCAAATTACCACAATTTAGAGTGTTATATTCAGCGGGAGACCATTGCTAAATGGTCAGACAAGCTAGTCACAGATATTAAAATAAATTATGTCTAATTTGAATTTTAGTCACGCTACATTAACTAATAGAAAGTTATTAACATTTCAAAAGACAGAAAAAAAGCTTTTGCCTGCAAAATTAACAGTGGCTGGGCTGACCTGTAAGCCATGCAGTCTGATCACTGTAATGACAGTGTAATGGCATATTTACATTAAAATCTGGTCTGCTAATATGGGATTCAAAATGGGAGGCTCAGTCAAGGATTATTTAGTCTGGCCTGTTGGCCTCTCGCTGAATGTTTCTTCCTTAACTTCAATACAAAGCAAAAACTTCTCATTTCATGACTATTTATGCGGCTGGTCTCTGTGCTTTGCCTTCCCTCTCACCACCCTAATGTTCTCTTTAGTTCCAACCTTTTATCTTTCATCTCCTCTCTCTTTCCCCTCCTTGGTCTTTAAAGGCAGTAATTATTTCACTTCAGAAATGTCAAAATACTATACTTCAGTTGTATCTTAAGGAGCCTTGTTGGGATGAATGGAATTCTTCACTGACAAAGATGAGCAGCCCTCTCCCACCATCCCTGAACCTTCTGATATTGCAGTCTTTGAAACAAGAGAATTTCTTTGCATTTTAAATATTCCCAATTCATTTCCCTTTACTTTGATATTCTCCAAGAAACTGCTGTGCTATTTCAAGATAGAGGATGTGAGCAAAGCAGTGATAGGATCACAGTGGTGGAGAGGCTTTAGGTTTAAGGTTTAATTGGTGTGAAAGCAGTGATGGAATGAATTTCTTGTAATGTTGACTATATTTTAGCTTTGAATTAGCCCGGCTCCGCATGACTGCAAGGTTGAATGTTAACTGCACCAACTTGGGCTGCAACTAATGATGAACCTACAGATTTCTTTAGTTAATTAATCAAACATTTAGATGAAAAAGAGTCATGAAAAGCAGTGAACAATGGAGATGACAGTTTTGAACAACACACAGTGACATTTTCAAATTGATTGCTTCCTGCCTAGCTAAATAGACCCAAAGATATAAAATTGATGTTAAAAAATGAAAAAAAAAAAGTTTAGCAATTTTACTTGACAATTTATTATCCAAATTATATTGTTTCTTTGTAACAACTAACTCCTCAAAAAAAAAAAAAAAAAGAGATAAAAATAATGAAACATTGATCAGTGGACTAAAATATCCTATACTGTAAATACTTATGATCACTAATGCTACAGTCACACTATGGAAAACAGTGGTTGGAGAAAAATTACTGCAACAGTGTGCAAAGAACGCGAAATGGTCGTGTTAAAGATGGAGACCAGGTCTGCAATCACTCGCAGTCAGTTACCTTTTCAAAGTCAGATCATTAAACAAATTTTAATATTAGACAAAGATGACCCAAGTAAATACAAAATTACTTTTTTAAATGATGACCTCATTTATTAAGGGGGGGGGGGGCATCCAAAACTACCTGGCACAATGTGAAAAAATAGTTTTTCACATTGTAAGCTTGGAACAGTGGTGAACCTTCTCAGGAGTGGCCGGCCTACCAAAATTACTGCAAGAGCTCACCGCAGACTCATCCAGGAGGTCACAAACGAACCCAGAACAACATCTAAAGAACCACAGACCTCACTTGCCTCAGTTAAGGTCAGTGTTCATGATTCAACAATAAGAAAGAAACTGGGCAAATCCACGGGACAGTTCCGAGATCAAAACCACTGCTGATCGAAAAGTACACTGTTGGGAAACTATTCTGTGGGCTGATGAGACAGAAGTTGAACTTTTTGAAAGGTTTGGTGTAAAACTAACTTGGCATTTCATATAAAGAAAATCATTCAAATAGTCAAACATGGTGGTGGTAGTGTGATAACCTGGGGCTGCTTTACTGCTTCAGGACCTGGACGACTTGCCATAATTGGTAGAACCATGAATTCTGTCCTAGTCAGTAGGTTCAATCTTAAATCTGATTAAGATGCTTTGACATGACCTTAAATAGGCTGTTCATACTTGAAAACTCTCCAATGTGGCTAAATTAAAACAATTCTTCAAAGAGGAGTGGGCCAAAATTCCTCCATAGTTATGTGAAAGAAAGTATTGCCAGTTATCACAAATGCCTGATTGCGGTTCTTGCTGTTAAGGGTGGCACAACCAGTTAAGTTTAGGGGCAATTACTTTTTCACACAGGCCGGGTCGGTTTGGAGAGCTTTTTTCCCTTTAAATTAAATCACAATTTAAAAACTGCATTTTGTATTTACTCAGGTTATCTTTGTCTAACACTAATATTTATTTTATGATCTGAATCATGTAAGTGCAAAAAAAAAAAGAAAGAAAGAAATCAGGACAGGATTAATTTTTTTTCACAGCACTGAACACGTTTGTGATATTACAGCAATTAACTACGATACACTGACAAAAATTTTAAATTTGTTGCTGTCCACATACTGTATACAGAAATTCACATTAAACAAAAAAATCACATTAACTACTACCTACTAGCATTTGTTCCTCAAATAGTGATGTCATTTCTGCACGACAGCAATTTAACTGCAAAATGACGTAGGCGCTTGGCAACGTTGCTTTTATATACGATTATAACCAGAATGCAACCAGATGCCAGCCAGCTGAATCAGGTACCTTTTGCAAAGAGACAGATGGGTTGAGCTCATCAGTGCAGACTAACTCAGACTGATTGCAATGTGTTGGCAATCTGTTTGTGTTTATAAGGTAGATGGCAATTATTTGCAAACCTTTTGCCAATCTGTCTGAGAGTGACTGCAGTCAGTCGTACTACAGAGTTCCACCGTGATTATTTAGAGACAGGTTGCCTACCACCAGGTGACCTGTGCAATCACCTTGCAATTAAAAGTTGGAGCCCAGAGGTCGAGTGTGTTGCACACTCGACCTCTGGGCAACCAGTTGCTCAACTACTTTCAATCAGTTGCAAGTAGTTTGTCAACTTGCAGTCTATTTCCTAAAAATTAAGTGCAATCACTGAGAGACAAACTACACTGATTACTAGCCCATACAACAAAGAAGCATGTTGAAACCGGAGACAGAACCCATGCATATACAAAGCATGCATTAGACACAAAAGTATACAAGTTTTAAAAAAAAAAAAGGCTGGATGTGTCAATCAAGATAACAGATTTTCAGTAATTAGCATAAAATGTGTTTGCTTGATTGCAAGAAATAATTATAATCTTATAATAATCTGAATTTCAGTTTTGAGCAAATACATTTTTTTTGTTTCAAACATGCCTTTGAATTATTTGTATACAAGTTTTTACAGTTTATAAATACTATAAAAATGCTTGCATCATATTCTTATGTACATAATCTTCACAGGTCTGTTAATGTACTTAACTATAAATACAGAAATATATAGAATTTATTTTTTTTGTTGTATTTATACTGAATACTGCCTGAACAGGAGGTGTTAAAATAGAATGTTACTCTTAAGCCTTTAACGGTGCTTTGACTTTGCTGTCCTTGCTTTACTTTGTTACTTTTTAGAAACAAATCCATTATTGCCACATGGACTCCACATGACTGTTGGCTGTGAATGTTGGACTTTTCCTTCCTGCAGGTGGGAGGAGGTGATATGTATTTAAAAAAGCAAAATGACATCTAATGTTTAGCATTAGTGCTTGTTTCCCAGACCCAGAGTGGACCTGACCATCTGCTCCCCTGGTCAGATGGAGCTATGATTTTTGGCAGTACTCAGAGCTATTCCATTGGCCTCCATCTCAAAGGACACCAAGTATTATCAGATTTCTCTTTCCTAGAAAAACTGAGTGGCACTATAAGAATAACAATATGCTTAGAGAAGGAAGGGGGTGGAGGATAAAATGAGTAGAATGGAGGGAGAGGAACAACAATAACAACAAGTTGTCTTGGTAGCAGCCAGATACCGTCACATTACGGATGGATTCACTTCAGAAACGCGGAGAATTAATATCCTAATGAAGCTTCGAGTGGCTATTAGGTGTGTGTAATGCGGCTCCAGGGGGCTGGGATAGATGTCCAGCAGCTTTAGGCCCTTATTTGCGCTCGGTCACCTCAGCGGTTGCTTTTATTAGGGTAACATTAGAGGAAAAGGGAGAATGCCACAGAAAGATAGCGTTTTATTACTCCGGTTCCCAGGGAGCCATGCTCTACCTGTCAGAGGCACACAAAGCATGCTGTTTTAGTTCATTTTACAGCTAAATATCTCTGTTACAAATGTTTCTGTCTATGGAACAACATTTGGGCTATTATCACCAAAGTGGTCCAGTGCTGCAGAAATGAGTTATTTGGTGTAATGTTTCAAACTGTGCAAAAGGATTTCTGTGCCGACAGCTGTGAATAAAAATTTCATTCACATTTTTCATTCGCATTAATATACTCAATATCTCTCTTTTCTCCACCTCTCTCTCCCTCTCTTTCTCCTTCTTTTGACAGGCCAATTGCATGCCTCTGCTTTTTATCTCTTTACATTTTCGGGGAACGAATTGCTCTCCACTGTCACTGGGCTCTGGCCAAGAATTCATTTTTAGTGGGTCAAATGTTTCAGAATGTCATTTTTGACAGGAACCAACCAGCACAATGAATACAAGGAAAGACAAAGACACGGCCTGCTGAGTTTTTTTTTTTTTCCCGATCACTGCATACACTTAAAGCATGGCAACAATGTACTACACAAAGCACGGGCACAAGTTGTCTATGTAGAAATCAATATTGAATTAAAACACTCCCCACTCATGAATAAAAAAAAAAAAATGAATAATGGTAAGTGGCTATTGGAACAGCAGGACTCTACAGTCAGCTAATGAAGGTTATGTTGCATGGCAGAATTCAGTAATTGCGAAGCACAAGTGAGGTATTAGACAGGATGTAGCTAATGGAAAACAATCACATTTAACATGGCTCCTTGGTTCTAGCTGTTCAATAAGTGAGCAGCAGGCTGGCTCACAGCAAACAGTAGGCAGGGGGAGGGGGGTCTCAGACAGCACAGGGTTTTAATGTGATCGGACTATAACAGACAATCTATTTACAGTGTGCTCTGGGGAGCTAATAAACAAATGTTGAGTAATTTCAGCCAGCAGTAATTACCCTTGCAGCTGACAAGGAGAGTGTGATACTCTCTCCTTCACCTCCGGCTCGGTCCATGAGGTGTGGGCTCTTCGGAGCGGTCCTCCTCACCTCATAGATGTGGCTGCTAGCCAACAGTTAAACATACAGGATCATTTACAGTACACTTCTCTCTCTGAGCACTGGAGTGTCATATTCTACACGCCTCTGTGCTTGGTAATTGCAGTACAGTAAGGAACAGCTTGTACAGCAAGGTGGAGATTCACAACTTATAGAAAATTTTACAAACACGTGTTTCCATATAATCCAAATAACCACAAAGTCATGGAGAAGGTTGAGTGGTAATTAATACTGGTACATGTTTTCAGTGAGACTCCTTAATTTAGCCACATGCCAATGCACTCTAACCTCATTTATAAATCAGCCATGGAAGAAAACAAATATTAAGTTTAGAAAGCAAATAAATTACTTTGCAGGTTAGAATGGAGCGGAGGCCAAATGCATCTTTATCCAGAGAGCACAGGCTTGACACCGACAGTTAGGTGAAATAGATTTTTATGCAAATATGTCTATCGATCACTGCGCCTCTCTTTGAGAAAAAGGGATGGAAATTGCACTGTAGTTAGATGGAGATAATCATTATGGAATAAACATTAATAGGTTATGTTTACATCAGCAAAGAAAGGGTGATCGCTCTCTCGATAATTTTAATACTCTTGTCAATAATTACCTGTTTTAGCAGATTTAAACACAGATTCAAGATATGACAAATTTCCTGTGTGTGTGTGTGCTGTGAGCAGCTTGTGTCAAACACTGATATTTCCTGTTGCAGATACTGCCTACAGTGCATTAGCCTTAGCCCCCTCTGTCTTCCTGACCAGTATGCCACAAACAATGCCGCATATCAGATCCCTGCGTTCTCTCCAGAATAACAAGGAGGGAGTGGAGCAGTGACGTGAGGGGTCCAGTCTGAGGGGCTGACAGACGGATAGTGAGCCAGCCTGTCCCTTATCCTCAGACAGGCAGATGTCCCCTCTCCCTGCGTGGCCGGCTGCTGACCAGGGGAGAGCCAGGCGGCTGCTGAAATGAAGAAACTTGAGAGCTCCTCAGGGGGTGAGCTGGTCATTTGATGTCCAGCACAAGGGCAGGGTGTGATGCTGAATGAGCTGAGAGAGAGAGAGAGAGGCAGCCTCTGCAGTCTGTTACAAAGGCCGGTCTGATAGGTTGGGAAGGAGGGAAAAATACTGTGCACAGACAGACCATTACTATATTTCATCCATTTTGTCAGACAAAATGGTCACAGAGAACATGTGAGGCAAATGCGGGTAAACCTTACAAGAATTATTTCACAAGACCAATTAAGTAAAATCTTTAAAAAAAATCTTATTTTCTGTATGTATCAAAACTGTCATTTTATCTATTAGCCTTTCTAAAACTTCAGCAATTATCAGCTTTGTTATGGCTCACGATAACTCGCTGGACAGGGGGGGAGTGATACTAACACAATGTACAACTGAAGTCCTATTGAAATATGTGAAGTACAGTCACTGAGGAACCATGGCATCTTTCTTACCTGGCCTAGGTTCAGTCTTGCAGGCAGTAGAGAGTCCTTTGAAAGCTACAGAGGGGAGATGAGAGGAAGCCCTGCCTGTAGAGGGATCAGCTCTGCCTAAGTGCCAGCACCACAGTGCTATAATTAATCGCCAGCAATGGCAGTCTCAGTCTTGCAGCCTCGCTCAACTTTTCCCTCACGACAAAACCTACGGTCAGGAGATGTTAGGCAACATTAACTGCCTGTACCATTTCCATTTTCTGAGACAGGGTGGGGATATGTGGCGGGGGCGTCTGGTGTTCTGGGGTAGGTCTGTAGATATAGGACTCAGGTGGGGGCTCAGGTGAGAAGAGCGACGGTGCATAAGCCATGGCTATGTACCTTTCATCTTGGAGGAGATTTGGAGAGGTTTCAGACCACAGAGACTTCTTAATTCTCACTAATTCATTTGCGTTCCAGATTCACTGGGCCTGGGATAACCTGAGAATGATAATGAACTCGCAAGGGGAGTGCATGGTCCCTTGCCTTTGAATGCGCTCAGAATAGATTCAGATAATCTTTCCTTTTGAATCTTTCTCCAGGAGAAGAATCCTATTAAGAGTGATTGCTTGTCATTAGATGTTCTCTAAGTTGGGGAGGTTCAGGCACAGATACACCCTGCTCTCTGAAGATATAACCCTAACTTTGTGGTTCTTTTAAATCACAGAAATACAATATATCTGTCCTTTTCGATTTCAAAATCATACTTTATAATGAATATTTATTTGCAAGCTGCACGACCCTCAATCAATACATTCTACCCACCAGCTCATAGAAAAATCTGGCGGTTTTTTTTTTTTTTTTTTCCTCCTTGGAAATCAAGTTTCAACCAAACAATATATTATCATTACAAATGAGGTATCTGTCTATTTACAATTATGGATTAAAAATGCCACATTTTCAATACAGTACACAAGCAACTAGGCTTGTCTGTTTAATGGCAGGCAAAGTTCGCTGTTTAAAAATTGTTTCCACTATTTTTTTCCCCACTTTTCTGCTGCATTCAGCATTGAAATACAGTATGTTTACAGTTACAGTTTGTTCAGTAAGAAAATAAAAAACACATCCTTTACAAATACAACTCTTTTTTTTTTTTTTTTGCAACTGCACTCCTGACATTGACAAGCAAACAGTGTTTGTCCTTTGCTGTCAGATCATGACTGATATTTGGATTGAAAGAATTTTTTATATGCTTCTTTTATAGGCGGCTGACAATGAATAGAGAGATTTTCAAGAGATTTATAGGTCTGTGGAGTTCTGAGGGATAGATAGCAAACTCTTGTGAAAAAAGGGAGGGAAAGCTGCCTTACTTCAGGGCTGGTCTCATCTTTGGTCAAACAGAAGTGAGCTTAATTTGTGGGTCTGCCTGGGGAATTTCAAAGGAAAAAGGCTTTGAGTGACGCCAAGCTTGAGCTCCCTGATGTTAGTGAGATGAATGAAAGCAGGGTCTAGAGGCTATGGGTCTTCTCACACTCTCACATTAACAAAGGTCTTTTAAATTCTCATCAGGGTAATTGTATAGGATGCAGTAATATGCAAACCAATGCTTTTGAGGAGCCCGGCAGCGCTTGTCATATACGCGATAATGCCGACACATTATAAGGTAACTAGTGACAACACACAGTATATAGTGATAGATTACTGGTTTAAAATAACTAGTGGTTATAGACAGATAAAACCTGCCACAACATTTTAGCCGCACATAAACTTAATTTGTGGCATACCTCTTTAAGCTGTGTACACTAACTACAAGCTATAACTACACATTATAATGCAGTTCAAGCGGAATATACGGACGTGCACAGCACAACAGTCTTACTACTTTTGTCTTTTATGCACTCTTGGCAGAGAAATGAGCTGATCTAAAACACGGCAGACATTTGGTATTTACTCACAATAAAGCTATAATATCTAGTTGTCAAAATAAAACAACTCCTATTTCCTAGCTGGTTCTTACTGCAGAAAATACAACAAATTCATTCTCTGACTCTCAGTGTTTTTCAACAGAAGACTTACTGTGCTATTGTATAGAACTGACTGGCCTTGATGGAATGACCTAACATTTTGACAGGACAAAATATAAAGCTGCTCTTTATTCTGTGGACAATTCACCAGATGCAGGCATGTGAATAGTTTTAATCAATAGAAATGTGGGTGTACTCTATGATTTATTCCAGGCTTTGCTTTATGTACAAAGAGTGCAAGCTGTAATGCGACCCACTCGATTTTCCCCGAAAGCTTATGTTTGTGATGGTTGTTGATGGAAGTACTTACAAGTGCTATCTGATCAGCCTCAGAAGGTTGCCAACGTGACAGATGATTAGGTATGGCAAACGAGCCTCATCACCAGCTAAATTGATGACTCAATGCTCGATGACAGACAACTCTATTTGTATCTAGATAAGGCCCTGGAAGCCCTGTACCAATCAAAATTGAGTTATTATTGAGCATAAAGAAAGGCATTTGTAATATCATTAAATCCAGATATGCCTCTCTTCACATCTGGCAGGCAGCCATGCGTGTGAAGAAAGGGTGGAGGGAGAGGGGAGTTTAAGGGACAGAAAGAGAAAAGCAAAGCAAGAAAAAACACTCGGGGCAATCATTCCTGGCAGTGTGCTGGCAGCTGCAGTGTTTTTTTGTAATTTCAATATGTTTCTCTGCACCTCAAGCGTGGGTGCAATAACTGCTTACAGATTGCTTATGTCATCAAATTTTGACAAACTTCTCAATTGCTTTTGGCCTTCGTCTGTAGCCATCTGCTTTCTCCTCTTTCTCCTCATCTCCCCCTGACCTCCCGAGTCTATTTCACCTGACAGTTACTATACTTGAAATGGGAAATGGTTCAAAACGAGTTATTTTTGAAAACAACAATTAGTCATTATTTATCTTAAACTTGCAACGACTGGTGCAGGTGGAACAGAGACCAGATAAAACAACACTGACATCTGATCTGATTCTGAACTGTTTAGCATAGTTGAATTAGACTTCATTTGAAGCACAGGATCAAAACAACACCCTGGCAGTCATCTAGTAATGATCAGAATGAGTTACAGCTGAGAATAAATACAGGTAAAATCATTAAATCCAGTTACAGCAAAAATCATTGTGCGACCAACAGCTATACAGAAATGATTAATAGCGAGAAAATTAGGTTTACAGCAGTTGTCTCTGAACAGCTGAAAAATGGAAGTTTCGCCTTCTGTTTTACTTGGTTATTGATCTTCAGCATCTTCTCAATGTAACATCCCAAAACTAAACTGTAGCTAATTCCAGATAGCTGCTAATGCTCAAGTGGCAGTGTATGCACAATCAGTTTTTACCTGCTGTAATGGGAAAAGAACTATAAAAGCAGTAAGTGTGAAGTTGTGGGCCAGAAAAAAAAAGCTGTAGAGCTAAGTGGAATTGGAAGTCAGTGATTTTTGGTTCAGACAAATAATTATAGCTGCTTTAATATATTTATATCTGATTAGTCACATATATATATTCCTGTTAATCAAGTCAGTCAGTTTATTCGGATGTGGGAGACTCCCTGTACTCGCACAGAATCAAAACACAATAGAGACCTCTTAAATTTGAAACTCACCATGTGGCATTAAGATGTATCTTGTTCCATGAGCCGGTGATCAGAGTAAACAACACGTTACGTATAATATAGTCAAGCCGCAGTTTGACATTTCCCTCTGCTTTTCATATCTTTGCTTGAAATGACAGTCTGCGTAACATGTGGAGGCTTTAAAAATGCCATGGCTGATATGAAATCAATTTGCATTTCCCCAGTGCCTGGATAACATGGCCCTGTCAGAGGACCCTGCAGATCTGCTGGAGATAATGACGTTATAGAGGGCGGCTTGCACTGTGAAGAGGATGAAATTGAAAGAGTGATGCTCTGTGTTTCCCATGATTGCCTTGACAGGGGGATGTGTGGATATTGGACATGTACTCTTCTGTCTTTGCTCCCCATTAGGTCCACTTGTTCCCAGTCAGGGGTTAAGACAGACTAAAGAGATCCACCATTCTGACCAGTCAAAGTCTCTGTGTGTCAATGATGGTATTTCAACAATACGAACTTTTATCCAAAGAAATGGTAAAACTGTCACCCATATTCATTTTACTGCATTGGTTGTTACATAACACCAAATAAATAGCACCAAATAGCACAAATAATTTGAAATTCTTTAAAATCAGAATTTAGGCAGTTTTTGATGTTATATCCTATGGATATAAATTGATACACTGACTGCTGAGCACCTAAAAAGAAAAGGATCTAAGGAGCTGAGGCTAATTTAAATGTATGACTGTTTAATGGTTAAAAAAGAGAGAGAGAGAGAGAGAAAATCTCTCACCGTTACCCCATTGATTTTAGACAGCTTCATAGCTAGTTTGGTATTCCAGGAATAATATGTGAGCCCATCATTATATTTTTCAAAAGAACTCCACTAATGGTAATACCAGTTTGGCCACTTTATGAAAATGTGTAAAAAAAATTATCCACACGCACACACAGAGGTATACAACAGTATGCGACCCAGAATTTGTTATAAACACTGGAGGTAGATGGCTGATGGTACTGACCTGAGGACATTTAAACTTGATGACACCTGTGCAGGGGGCCTGCTTGTTATCAAGCCCAGTGTATGGTAAAACAGAGGGATATCTCTCCCACTGCTGCAACACTAATTTAAGTTGATATAAACTATAGGTAATTCCAGCTGAGTTTTTCCTCACTTTGCCCATTTCAAGCCACTGAATCTGAAAAAACTCTGACCTTAACACCGGAGCCAGTCTTTCTCTCTGCGGTGGCTGAAAAAGAAAACATTATGCGTGTTTCAGCAGCTATCTAATAGTTTGCTGTGGGCAGCGATGAATTAGCTTTAGAACAAATCAGATGATACAGATTTGTTCTCAGGTGTGTGTATTATTACCACTGTTTGTAATCATAACCATCATCACAATGTAAATTAATGAGGATCATAAATGTTTTTTTTTTAATTGCTTTTTTTTAGTTCCACTGGAGTCATAGCTCTGCTTTGCGATCAGTATTTTTAAATGCAAAACATGAGAAAACGGTTAAAATATGTTTCTTGATAATTAGAAGTGACAATCTGAAAAGCTTTCAAAGTAAAATACTAGGAGTTGAAAATGTTTGAAGAAAAAAAAATCATGCTGAAGACATACACATGCTAATTATATTTGTGCATCACAGGCCAACTTATTTTCTGGGTTTCCATATGCCGATTATTTTTGCTTTTTTTTTTTTCAAATCGAAACAGAAATGCTTTGAATGCCTGGGGATTAAAAGGGTCATAGTATAAGTATCTAAGAGTGTATGGTGGGTGTGATGCAGCAGTGGGATCAGTGAAGTAGAAAATGTGATGTGTTCCATGCTATTACAATAAATACAAAAAGTCGACAATGTATGCACAAGTGGTCCGCTGGGCCGTATGTCTACCTTTGGCAAGCTGTCATCTATATTTAAAATACACTGCAGTACACTGGGATGCCACGTGTATAATAAGGAGTATACTTACAATATATGAGGGAGTCAGGCTTATAATGAGACATCCTGGCTCTAATCAACCTTATAAAAATCTGAAGAGGAACAGAGATGTGTCTGCCACACCAACAGTTTTCACACCCAGTTTTCAATTAATGAAAACATAATTTTGTTCAGTCCTCTAGGATGGGGATAACTTGAGGGCCTTCCGTGTGGTGTGAACAAACCTTTGCGCTCTGTAGCTCTGTTAGTGTGTGTGTGAGACACATACACAGTCTCACTCAATTGTGCTCAAAGACACACACATGCATGCATGCACACACAAAGCAAGAATTTATACTTGTCTGTATGGTTTGTTAGCACTCAGGAGATAAAACTTTACATGTTGCTCCCAATTAGCACAGCAGTGACCGTGCACTGTCTCCTGTGCTCAGCTTCCCTTCTGAAGAGGGTCTATTTATGTGAAGACTCATGAGAATGTGAGAATTGAGGCGAGAGAGAGGAGATATGGACTGTGTGAGATAGAGGGTGTGTGTGTGTGTGTGTGTGTTATGGAGGAAACAGGGTGAGAGAGAGGGAGTGAAAGAAAGAGATAGAGAGAAAGGGAGAATTGAAATGGCTTAAGCATTCATTTTGAGTGGAGAGACAGGTCCTATTAACATTTAACAGCATTTGTGCAACTTGGTGCCGAGGTTATGATGCAAATGAGGAGGAATTAAAACTGGCCAGAGGTTTGTCATTGATGGATTGCAGTCTGGCAGTGTTCACACTTCCTCGTGTCCATCAGAAGCGATTACTGTGTAATTAAACCTTATTTCTGGACTTTCTAGTGCATAATTACTTTGTGAATGTAACCATCATCTAAAAGCTACAAAAATGCTTTACCATTTACTCTAGCAGTCAGTTTCATGGGCTTGTGTCAGATATAGCCATCAGACAGAGCAAAAGAACTGTCACTTTTAATAAGAGGAAAAAAATTAAATGAAACAGTATGCTTATTACAGAAAAATTAGGCTTTCAAGAGTCCTTTCTGTTATTTGCATAATTTATCCCCCACCCCACCTACCACACATACACACACTGCAAGCTTTAGGCAATTTCCCTCACATTTAAATAGATTGCACATTTAAGGCTACTTAAGGAAAATTATCACTTTGCATATTTTAATTGTTATGAAGGAAGTGATTTGAGAGAGGTCTGTGGCTCATCCTCTTGAGCCATGCGGTTGCGAAGCTGTCTGATTCGGCTGCTCAGCGCTGCAGCTCCACAGATAACCTCCGAGTTCACACACATCCACTCCAGTTTCATCAGAATGCAAATGAAGCACAGAACACTGGGACAAGTGGATCTTTGATATTTACAAAATAGCCACTAATAACTTGAGTGTAATTTGTTTGACTCAACTTTATTTTTCTCTTATCTGTCCTGATTTTTTTTTTCTCCTGGTCAAATGCCTCTTGTTTAAAAATTCAGTGGGAAGAAACAAAGGGCATGTTTGCTGCTAGAATTTGAGAGCTTGCAGCATAAAGGAAGGCTCTCTTTTCATCTATCTATCTATCTATCTATCTGCTTATGGAGTTTAAGATGTTACTGTCAGTTGTCTGCATTCAGAAAACAGTTTTCATCCTGTATAAACTGTCTACACTTACCTTTTAATTTAATGAATTTAGCATGTAAATTGCTTCAGGTTTTGAAAATCAGCCACACAAAGAAAATGAAATGCAAACAATCAATTAAACAGAGAGATTGCGCAACATGTTTTAACAGATACAATCCAGACGTGTTTTTTTTTTTGTTTTTTTTGCTTTTTTGCTGTGTTAAAAAACAAACAAACCCTAAAGCAATACATATTATATATCTGTCTTAAAAGAATAAATGTGTCATAAAGGAGTAAAATGTGAAGAGTAACATTTTGGGTTTTATTTTTTGTCATTCAGCTATATACTAGATGAAAAGATTTTGACTGAATTACTACAGAATTCCAGTACACATTATTTCCAGGCAATGTGCTGAAGCTTAAGACCCATGCTGAATAACGCTTGAGAACAATTCCATCCTCCAAGGACAGTTCTCCATGGGAGACTGCAGTGTTTTAAGTGTTAGTATTCTTGCCTTGACAAGCTTATCAGTCCTTATGAGGGAAAGTACTCAGATGCTGAGAGGCACTGATAATATGAAATTACCTTTTTTTCCATATCCCTTCGTTTTTGTTCTAAGTTTGATAATTTTACTCATTTGAATCCGGTAAAACTCAAATCTTTATTTAGAACAGCTATATGGAAATTAAAACATGTTTTATTTACAATTTATTTATCTTTGCTAGGAATGGATATCTGTCCAAATAATTGGGATCAAGAACATAATACATAAGTAGAATGATTTTTTTCCCCTGTAAAACCAGAGATATTATTCCCATATTTGTAGTAATGAGAAAGAAACATGTTAGATTTCATGAGAAACACACACACACACACACACACAAACACTACTAACACACTTACACAATTAAAAAAGGAGAATAACCAGCGCATCAATTATGAATTTATAAATGTTTATGGATCAAGAGAGGTGTTGTTGATGGGCGGAGTGCAATAAAAAATAAGATGTGAACTGCTGAAAACTGATTTACATTTACTCTAAAACACCAGTTAACTTTTAAAAAAAAGTTGTAATTGATTTGACATTGTCCTTCAAAAAGAAATAACTCGAAAAGGAATTCATACAATCTATCATAGCACTGCAAATTTAATCAAGTACGTTTAAGTACAAAATGCATTCAGAGTTCAGGAAAAAAAGAAAACATCTTTATTTAGTATTCAATAACCTTTATGTACCTTGAAATTAAAATACATCTAAATCGACTGTACTGTAAGTATGGCAATACATACACACATATAAACATGTATGTGGTGCACTTTTGTATGTATGCTGTATAGCATTAGCAAATGTACAATACATACAGCTATGTGCAAGTTTATTCTCTGTACATGTATATGAAAAGTAAAAATTCAGAACTTTCATATTTTAATTTGATCCCCCTCACACTTGCATGTAGAATTCCAAGTGCACAGATATACACAATAACATGCGCACTACAACAATTCACAAAGGATTAAAGCAAGTTGCCATTTTTTAGGAAAAGAATTTGCATTGGGGACCTTGCAGGAGACAAGGTTAATTGAAACATCATATTGTGATATAATGTACGTCAGTATGTGCAGGTTAACGTCATCTTTGTTTTCAAGGTGCCTTTTTTTTTCTGTGACTGGTTCTTGACAGTGTAAAGACAGTCTTTTTGAGGTAGACTGCTCAAACTCAAGGGCAAGCTTTTATTTTATTCTTTTTTTTTTTTTGTTTTAAATTTTTATCCACAAATGCATGACATTCAAAATGACAGGACATGAGTACTACATGTAAAATATGTAGCAATGAGGTAGAAAAGGTTATAAAGAATGCCAGACTGAAAAACTCAGAATCACCATTTTAAGCAGTTCAAGAAAATAAAATCACAGAAATACTGAAAGATATTGAAAAAGGTGATATAAGTGACTTGGAGTCAATGTGCTTATCAAAGGTTCTGCTGACATGTTGTGAGTGTTACCCTTTCATCACATCACCTTCAATACTGAATGATTTGTAATAACATCTACAGCATCTGAACTATACAACATATTTGATAAATGCGTATTCGGTTTCCTCATATCAGATCTTGGTGAAAGATTTTTTACTGTTTAGCCGTCATGACAAGCAAAATCATAGAAATGTAACGTTTTATGTGCCTTGTGTTACATTGTGCTCTATTGCACACTGTTTGGGAGACAGCTTTTATAAAATGCAACTATATGATGAGAGATTACTTACATACAACTTAATTTGAGTGGAATATTCCTTTTCAACATACATCTCTGCCGCTTGTGGACAGTTGATCTCTTGTACTTGTGAAATCTTTGCTTGTAAAAGGTACTCAAGGCTTCTTAGTGCCCACTTGTTTAGAAAAAACAAAACGAAAAAAAACAAAAAACTTCTATATTCAATCTCATAACCAGTGTGACATTTTCTACCAAACTCTGTGCTGAACAAATTAACCATGTTTGTAGTTGTATTCCATGCAGATGTAATATGTTCATTCACTCTCATGGGGTAAGACTTAAAACATAACATTTCATAAGCTCATATATCTCTTAAACATTTGACATACTGTGATTCAATAACTTAACAATGCCCAGCGAGATGGCTACAGATTTTCCAATTATAAAAGATAAGCACAGCTTACAATAAAGGCAAATCCACAACTTCCTCAAAACCATTTTCATCTTATTCTGAAGAGAAGAGAGTGATGTTTTACTTTGGCTTAAAACAAAAACAAAAAAATCAAACAAATCAAAATGCACTAAATACATGATATTTAAGGGCAGTGCTTTTGATGGAAACTTTCTGCACATTTCCTATACTTCTTCATTTAACCAGTGACATCAACGTTTTCCAACTTCATAGCTGTGCCTTTTCCCTGAACAGAGGCCAAATTCCATGTAACAATGTGTTATGTGTTTAAAAGTTCCAAAATGGACAATTTCATTTGAGAAAAAAAAACTGCATGTAACCAGTGATTCTGACTGTTACATTTGACATAACGCGACTACCTTTGTACACCATGAATAAAAACAATGATTATGCTCAAATTTTCATTACAAAGATTGTGCTGTACCTCAGGGTAATGTAACAATCCCCAAAAAAAAAAAAAAAGAAAAAGAAAGAAAAGTGAACCAACTGTGAAAAGTATTTAAAGTTGAATTCAAAGAATACACCTATACAAAAATTTGAAAGAAAAGCAATACTTATAAGCAATATCACTTTATCAATATACAGCAGTTGTTTTAAAATAGTAACATAATTTTACTGACTGGTTGACCCATTAATACCCATCAAGGTACTGGTGGAAATTACTGTTTGCTATACATGTACGTACATGTGCTGACTTTATTTGTCCCTTCCAAACAAACTACTGAATATACTAATTAAGTGAAGAGTGCACCAATATTCTTCACTACCGTTTTTTTAAAATATGTGTAGGTCTACAAACTTTCTCTTCAGACTTAAATTAAATGATTCTGCTCCTAAGTTATCAAAATGTGTTGGGTTGAGTTACTGTTTTACCAGTTAAAGTTACTTGTATGGATTTAATTAAACCGACTTGAGTATAAATAGAAAGCATTACACAGATAATGTGAAACTAGAACCAGAATAATGTTTGGTGCAGTTGGTAGCTTTTGTTGCCACTACTTGCTCTGGCATTGTTCTGAATGCTTTGAAAACGTCCTGATACGGCTCTCGAAGAGTTAATGATATCAAACCAGGTAGCAGTCATCAATGTGAATGTTGTCTAATAAAAAACAAAAAAAATATGTGCAATAGACAACAAATATAGAGACCTTCTTAAAAGAAAAAAAACCTTTAGTGCCTCTGCAGAATTATACACCTACATCTACAGTGCTATCTACTTCAGTGGTATTTTTCAATGTGCGAGTGCTTTGCTTTCCTTACCACTCTGAGTACATAATACATTCAATACTTTTACTTGCCAATTTAGCTGTCAGATTGGCTCTTTTGTTGTTGGAAATGTTGCATGGACATGTACTGAGAAATGGAAGCAAATAGTGATTAATAATATTGTAACAGTTTAAATGTGGAAATTATAACAGAATAAAATAAATGTACCATTCTTGTATACAGACAATGTCAGACTAGCCTTCAAAAATGTTCCTAAAAAGGAATGCCACTCAATTGATGGATGTTACAGCTATAGCCTAAGAAGCAGAAGTAAACTTTATCATAATGGAATTATTTTTTAAGACAGAACATGTGCAGACCTACACATGTCTCTATTAGATATCACAGATTCAGGGGTCTAACAAGGTACAACAACAATAATACAGACCAAATTGTCCTTAAGGCAAAGGCATAGTGTATCACAAACCTGACATTCAGTGGCATTCCCCTTTACGTACATTATATGGTGAGTAACAAGATTCTTGGCAGTTATCACAATGTAAAGCTAATAGATTTTTCACAAAACAAAATACTGTTTTGTTTTCTCTCAAAGGGTTTTCTCATCAAACAAGCAGAATAGGTGCTGACATTTTGCTGTCCTTATGAATTTGTCTTTCAGAGATAAACAAACTGAGGTAGAAAGGAACTTGGGCTATACATAATCCTTAGGTTTCATTAATGATAAAACAGCAGCAAGATGGAATGAAAAAGCTTGGGGCAGTTGTCTTTCTCAACCCCAAGATATTTGTCTACACCTTTCGTATTTCTCTCAGTTCTGCATAACCACAAGCTGAGCATTTGTATCTGCAAGCAGGGAACTAAACAATAGGATCATTGTATTTGATGTAAATGAAGGTATTTCATACGATAGCCAACAGGAAAAAGAAAAAAAAATGCTCCAAACAGAAATTTCTTTAAGGCTATAATTCAGGATACACAATGATTCCATTCTTTTCAAAGTCTAATCATAGGACGAGTTTCATTTCAAACGAATTCAAAAGTTAAAAGGATCCTAAACAAATAAATGAGAATTACTCAAACATTCATTGCAGGAAACTTCTTGATTTGTTTCAAGCTTTTTGAGGTATTAAATAGCCTTTCATGGTTCAATGATGTCATTTTAAATACAAGCCAAATGCTTGTGTATTGTGTAGTGCTTTGATACAAGCTTATGAGGTACTAGACATATCATCATCATCATCACTTTCCTGAGTTGTCAAATAGAGAACATCAAAATAAATAAATGGCAGAATTTTACATTGTGAATTATTATTCTGATATTTTAACAAGAATTACATAATTTATTCTTCAAATTGAATTCACCATGTCAGTTTTCTTTTTTAAATTGTCAATTTAGAGAGGAGAGGCTAGTACATCAACCAAATTTAAGTTGACTGAAAAAAATCCTATCGATCCACCTAAAAATAATGGATATACCAATGTTATGGTAAGTAAATGGCTTACACACGCGTAAAACCAGTGTAAGGTAATGAAACCCAACTAAAATGATGCCAGTAAATTTAATTCAGCTCAAATTAACCACAAGTGTTCACAGAGAGCACAAAACATACACAGCTGAAGAACACTGTTCAGTAATAAAGAGAAAGCAAGGTTTTGTCACATTGTAAAGCTTTTTTTTTTTTTATATTAGCACATTTCACCAATGAAGATTGTGAGGCAAAAAAATACAACAAAAAACTTAAAACAGCACCACCTCAGGCACTTGATAGCAACTAAATCTCAAGATTAGCAGAATAGTATATATATTTAAATATATATATGTATATACAAAATGTGGGGCATCGTCTCCAAGTTGTTTGAGTTTTAGTGAACACATGGATTTAGCCATATAAAGTGTTTTTAACTTTAACCAAAGTCTGATGTCCAGACTGACAACTTCTGTTTGAAGCTCATAAGGAAAATTCCTTTACTCGATATAGCATGTTCATGTCATCACTGTTTGGCTTTTTCTCTTCTTCACTGAAGGCTAAACATTTATTTGTACTCAACAACTGGTTTTAAAGAAACTGTGTTTGATGGGTCCCTTTCATTGACTACAACCAAACATTTTATTCCACTCAGTGTACATATCAAGTTCTTTTTGTGATATGCTGGGCTGGAATTTGCAAAACACATTGTCAAAGTCTTGGTAAGAGATGGGCCTCATCTGACTAGGGTGGATGTTTGACAGGTCAGTACCAGGCATGCCATGGAGAGGACCTACAACAGCCTCTTGACACAGCTGGACCACATCCAGTCCTGAAAAGCCTTCTGTCCTCTGAACCAGTAGTGACATCTCTTTGTCACTAAGACAGTAGTTATGCTGTGAGAGCAGCTGACTGATTATCTGATGGCGTGCAGTCCCATCAGGCAAGGGAATTAACAATCTCTTGGTAAAGTACCTCCGCAGAGACTCTGGGATCACTTCAGGCTTACTGGTGGAGCAGACCACAAGAACATGGTCCTCAGTAGAGGTCAGAATGCTGTCAAGCTGTATGAGAAGCTCAGTCTTCAGGTGATTCACAGGGCTCTCCTCACTGAGCTGGGCTGACAGCAGTAGGTCCACCTCACTGATGAAGACTACTGATGGTTGGCGACAACGTGCCATGAGGAAAGAAGCCTGGATGATCTTGTCCCCTTCTCCCAACCACTTGGTCACCAGTGCTGAACTGCTTAATCGCAAAAAGGCAGCCCCCAGTTGGTTGGCCATGCAGCGTGCCAGAAGTGTCCTACCAGTTCCCTGAGGTCCAAATAAAAGGAGGCTCCGAGGTAACGTGGCAAGTCCACTAAACATATCAGGCCTTAAAATGGGCCATAGTATCTCCTCTTTGATGGCTGCTTTGGCCATATCCAGACCTGCAATGTCACTCCAGTCCACTGGGGAGCCCTGCTGAAGGATTTCTGTGGTTACCAACTCCACCAGGTTGGAATCACTATTCTTCAGCTGTTCCTCTGCAGCATGGATAGAAGAGGTAGCTGTACCTATGTCAGACCCTGTTAAGGAGTGAGAGAGGTGCTGTCTGTGTTCTTCAGTTTGCTCGCTCATGATGGGAGATTCAAACTTGCTGTAGGGTTCATTAGTTCTAAGATCACCTGCAGAGCTTTTGGTTGAGCCATACGATGGAGGAGTTAGTGCTCTGCCAGAGTGTAAGTTAAATTTTCTTTGCTGATCAGAAGATATTGGCTGTTTGGTTGGCTTAAAAGCTAAAGATGTTGCTTCAGCATTTCTTTCAAAGCCACTGCCCCTGTTTGAGTCTGAGACACTGCCATCTACTATTCTATACATGGGGCTCTGTGCAGAGCGCTGTTGGTTGTAGCTGAAATTACCATAGCTTGAGTCCATATCTCCATGTCCACTCATGTAGAAAGCTTTTCGTTTTAATGAGTTGGATGTGCTGCCATTCAAAGGTGTTGGTGCAATTGGGGTATGATTATTGGACTGGTAGGCATAGCCAGGCAATGTAGAGGGAGGGATTGGTGTAGGAGCTGCAATACCAGACGGCAGATAAGCAGAAGGAGGGGGTGCTCCCCCAGGGCTATAACCAGGGCCAACTGCAGTCTGCGAAGCATACCCTGTCGGAGGATAATTGTAGTTGGGAAGGTTTGGAGACCCAGCGTTGTAGCTTGGTACTAAACTAGGGGGAGGAGGCGGGGGAGGGGGTTGTAATAGCCCAGCACTGTGCAGAGGAGAAGGATGTGGGGATGGGAGGGCGGGGGTACTCTGGCCACTGTAGCTAGAATGCAGGTAGGAGCCGTTGTAGCTGGCAGTATATTCCTGAGAGGGGAGGCCCGAGTGGAGAGTAGTGGCTGTGTGACTCCCACAGTTACTACTGGAATAGCTAGGCTCAGACAAGCTGCTGGCCACCCCTGGGGAGCTGCCTATGCTAGCTGACACATCTGTAGGGGGTAGGGCAGCTGTCATTCCAGCTTTGCTCACAGATATAACATCTGGAGCACAGTTCATTGGGTAAATCCCCTCCTGCCAGGATTCATTCTCTGACTTTCGTCCATTCATGAGTCCAGTAGCGCTATCAGAGTAGGAGCACAGCAGGGTTCTTTCATTTGGGCCTTCTAGGATCCCAGAGTACTTCTCTGCATATTTCTTAAGCAGATTGGAGGCAGTCAGTGCAGAGATGTCATCATTTGCCCACGCATACTGGTATGTTCGCTGTAAGTGCCCCCGGTAGGCCTCTACTTTGTGTGCTGGCGAGCGGGTAGTGGATGAGATGTCAAAGTGTTGTTCTGCCCATTGTGTGTGCTCTGGGGTCCACTGCATCTTTAGACCTAGATATTCCACATAAGGAAGAAATATGTCAATGTAAGCACTGAATTGTGGTTCATCATCATTTAAATGCAAGAATAAGATATTTCTAAATGTTCTATAGTCAAACTGTAAAATTTCAAATATAGTGAAAAAGTCCATAGGTGTTTATCTGTTTGTGTGACGAGTGGTTAAAAAAAAAAATTACAAAGGAAAATAAAATGACATATTTGTTTAACCTATGTACTGAGAGGGCTAAAATTAGTTTTCTACATTATCTGAATTTTATACAACTTGCTTCATAATCTCTAAATGTCTCTTACATGACAGACGACAATATCTGAATACACATCACGGACACTACGAGGATGTGGGACCCAACACTTGGTAACGGTGGTATAATCCACCCAACACAGAGCAGAATGACACAGACATTGCAGGTCAGTCTATAATCCAACTCTCATCTGAGGCATTCTGAGACAGTTTCAAATCTGCTTGGAGGACAGCAGCAAAGCAATCTTCCTTGGCAGCGCTCTGTTGCTTTCATCACACAAACCCCTCAGCCCAGCATGAATTACATCCACATCAAGTCTGCCGACTGCTTCCTCATCGGCAGAGTGAGGATGGGAAAAACATGCTTCACTTGTCTTTTTCTCCCCAGCCTCTCTATATAGACTTAAAGGTTTGAATGACAGAAATAATCAAGTTAAATACTAAAGTCGATCCTGCAAATAAAAGTTTTTACTCATGCTGTCATCTATTACTCTGGGATTATCAGAGGATGTACTATACCCCCAAAGAATTTAGACTATTAGAGATTACAGCTCAAGACAATCTGATAGTGTACACAGCCTCACACATCTCTCATGAACACTAATCTGACCAAATGCCAGAACAAGATATGAGAGAGGATGCATTCAACTAAACTGTCCCTGCCTGTTAGAATGTCTGTATAGTGCTGTAGTGCTATACTGTATACTTCAGTAGGTTAAGTCTACATCACAGGATTTAAGCAACATGCAGCTACTGTCCAGATTACAAATGCTGTTGATTCCCTTCTGACTCCCTCCCAGCCATTTGCCCACCAGCAACTCTAGACAAAGGCAGCTAATTAGCGGGATGATGCTGCACTAATTGTGTTAATTTACATGGTTTTAGTCAAAGAGATCCATGCTATGGCTCACATGGTTGTCAACCATCCAAGCTAATGATAAAGGAAAGAAAACCTGAGGCGAAAAGCCTATACATAAAAATAGCATAGCCATACTGTGGCTGAACAGAAATGTTTACCAATATGCAGATAATGACATGTAAAAACAAATACTATTATTATTATGGAGAACAATGATAAAGAATAAACAAAATCTGAAATAATAAAATGTGAAAAATATCGGTGTCATACATGTCTCAACACAAAATCTTACAAAAAGGCAAATTTAAGCTAATATTTCTAATGTTAATGAATTAAAGAGAATGATGCATCTACACTCTTGAGAATTTCAAAAGTAATCACTGACTAACACTACTGTGTTAGTCACCCATTATCCTCCAGATCAACTATTTTTCTAGGTCTGTAGGTGGGTCAAATGCAAATTAAAGAGTTTACAGAAGAAAAACAATATTTTACCACCATAGCCTGACACCTGTTTTCTTTTTTCCTTCTCTGCTGTGCTTTTTTTTTTTTTTTTTACTAACTATATAATATATTTTTTTCTGAGGAAAATATCACATAATGAAGACCATGTTTGGAAAACAGCAACTACCACTGCAGTATCCACAAGTATCGTGATGATGGTCTCTGAAAAATCATTCAGTAGAGTTCTTTAACACTCAAGGCACATTTTGTCAATAACAAAATTGCACACAGCTTATTGAATGAGCTTTTTCTATTACAGCTAATCCTCTCTGAACAATGTGCCACTTTGGACAATCAAAGAAGTGCTTCTAGCAAAGCGTACTTGAGATCACTGAACATCAAGTATTTTATAAAAGGAGACCATTCAAGATTATCAAAATACAGTACACTGCTAAAATACAGTAGATTTGCACTTTATACATAGAAAATAACTTACACCTAGAAATGGGCCATATAGAGAAATGCAAACATAATGCAGGTCTAGCTGAATTATACTATAATAATGAAATAAATCGCTATTACATACACAAGCAACACAACACAAATTCTAATCAGAATTGGTATTACTGGGTGTAAATCTAAAGTGTTTCAGTACATCAGCCAGTTTAATTATACTGAGACATTTATAAACAATAGTATTTTAGCAGAATCAGACTTTGAAATAGTCTGATAAAGACAAAGGTTATAGAATGGATGATAAATGCATCCCAAGAGACAGCATGAGTACTCATAAATGCTATACACATACAGAAAGACAGGCAATCAATTACACATGTAGACACTAATCCATAAAGAGCCACAAATTCATGTGTACCCACACATAGCAAATGAATATAATGCGCTCCTACTATGGTTTTATATTACAATCTTGTTCTTTATTCTACCCTCATAGAAATTCAAATACAACATCCACAAGTTCCTTTGTCCTTCTTTGAAATGGTATAATTACAGAGTACTCTATTAGAGGAATGTTTTCAGATAGCCTCAGGGCTCGAGCTCAAATTCCACTCATCAGCCACTCACAAATAAAGCCTTTGTTAGACTTTTCTGTGTTTGTTAATTCATAGGTTTCAATAATCTCGTATGGCATATTTAAGATGATCATTGTAAGAAAACACATATTTATTCAAAATGTGCCCAATTTTGGAGTTATGTACAGTAGCTCATCACTGACCCCATGATAAAGATTTATTTGATAAAAGACATCATTGTCCTGCACAAAAATAATATATAACAAGCAACCTCATTAGAAGTGATGTCCTGACAGGTTATGTTCTACATTATATACACACACACAATATCATCAAAGAAGATCAGGTGAAGATAAACTACATTTGGCACGTGATGCCATGCTGCGTTATGATGTTTAATTTCTGGTTGAGTGATCATCGTCGATGAAACAGAGATGCTGACCTTTTTGGGAACTATTAATCTGGTAGCCTAGGCCGTTTTTAAGCAAACAAGCGTGGGCCTCCACTCTGTCCATCCAATTTCCTAGTGCGTAAATTGGACCACCGCTTGCACAATTCTCTATTCATTACTGTGCTGCTGAAAGGAAGCACAGAGGTGGCAGAGTGGTTTTCTTTTCCTTTTTCTGTCTATGTGTGTGAGTGTGAGTGAGAGAGAAAGCAAAATGCCTTCCAGGAGGGTTCCCAAGCATAAAGAGCTGGACTTTCCTTCCTCTTTTTGGTTTTGGGGGAGGGGAAATTGGGGGTGGGGGTAGTGGGGGTGGGGTGAAAGCTGTCGTAATTGAAACGCGGCCTAATCAGACTCATTACCATTTTTACCAATTTGCACCACCAAAGATGCTTATTAGGTAACTGTGTTTAATAAGCCGCTCTTTAGAAAACTAACTGTAATGAGCTCTTTAAAGTCAAACTTGAGTGTGATTATGCACTGGAAGTGTTTTGCAGAGCTAAAGCAGACTGGTACATTTAGTCATGTACAATGTCATAATTAAGCTGCACAAACTCTGCACTTCACACCACACAATAGTCCCAGCTGAGGCAGTAGACATGCTGAAAAGTATTTATAATTACTGATCATTACAACCCTGGGGTTTTCATCGCTGGACGTAAACATAATTATGGGAGCTTTTGCTTTTATTCTGAACACAGAGCTCTCTACTTGACAAGCGTGAAAATATTGCAGACAGACAGTAATTATGTTTATAAATAAAAACAAGCTGATATTCATATTCAAATTCACTGGAGATATTCTAAGTAGGGGTGGGGCAAAACATTCTAATACAATGTGAAATGGTAATCGGTATGGCTACAGACAGTCATTCATCTCACATATCAAGTTAAGACTATTTAAACTCAATTTAGAGCTCCATGTGGCGGTAGTTCCAATCTTTGGATGGCAGGGTGCCATTTAACCCCTCATTTAGAGACGATATGCCTTCCTCAGTCACCGTTTTTTTCCAAGGCTGCTGCCTATACATTTCAGTCTGTCCACCCATGGCAGCAAATTACTACATGTCTCCACACTATCAAAGTCAAATGATCCCAGCTGATTCTGTTCTACTTCAAACTTAAAAGGTGGAAAATGACTACACAATGTGCTTATAGTATGTTTATAGCTCCTTTTGAAAGACCATTTTTGTAATCACAATCACACAGGAAGAAATGAGCTTGAAACCCATTGCAACAGAGCAAGCACCATTTCAATGCAGTGAACAGAGATTAGTTATTTATAGCAGCTATGCTAGATGTCTGGACACTGAATCTGGGAAAAAGGTGTCTCATTTTAGCCTGATATGTATTTACTTCAATTATTACATTTGTTTACAACAGTTCAAATAACTAGAAACAATGCCATTCATCAGTTAATCAATTAAAAGAATTAATGATTTTATCAATTTATCAAAGAATCAAATAATATAGGGCTATTAGAAAATATTTCATGTATCCAGCATGTCTATCTTGGAATATATTGTAACTCATGTATAATTATGTCATTATAACAACTCATGGGACAAATTTTAAACAATTCTTTCTCACATATATCCAAAGTTATCTAATATGAAATTTAGGGGTACAAGATTAGTTATTTTATTTGTTTACAAATTATACAAAGACTTATCGCTGTATTTATTTATTTATTTTTTGTTATATTTCAGTTTTCCATGGGCATTGCAACTGCTAGTTCCTCTCAGGAAGAGCAGCAAATAGACATCCTACCTCCCTCACACATAACTACAAACTCGTTTTCTTTGCACCTGCAAAAAGGGTCCTTCAACAAAAGCTTAACACACACAGTAAAGTCATTTTACTCCATAAAATCTCAATCCACTCTGTTCAGGCATCCTAACCTACCACAAAGAGTTTGCTGTGCATCTTCATCACTCCTCACTGGTGTCCCACATGTAATCACTACCAATCATAAAAACATAACCAAACTGCAACTACTACCCCCACGGAAGGACATTGTCTGTAGTGGGCAAAATAGTATGTGGCCTTGAATAGGAATTCGCTCAAGACAATAACATCCATCCATTTTCTTGACTGCTTATCCAGCTTAGGTTCGTGGGAGGACTGGAGCCTGTCCGAGGTGTCACAGGCGGGTTACACCCCGGACAGGTCATCGGTCCATCACAGGGCTAACACAGAGAGACAGACAACCACACATCTACACACCAACTGACTTGTGTTAGCTAGTGTACAGACCGCTGGCTGCTGAGGATACAATGAATTGCCATTACAAGTACATTGTAATTGATACAATCTTCACATGTAGAATTCTTGTAAAAAATTGTAAATAAAATTGCCTTGTCAACTGGTGAACCAAAGTGGACCCTCCTCTTAGGCCAGTTCTAGGTCCCAGTCAGCATGCTTTACACCCCTAATCTAATGCATGGGTTGCTTATTAGGTTTTACATAAGATTATGGGATTACCATTGTGAACGTGACATGTTAGCAACATTAAAAAAAAAGACCACATGAGTTTTTCAGATAGAGATGTAAACTAGCAGTACAAATAGACTACTGTGACCAGAAATAAAATTACCATTGCAATACTAGAAGACCAACTGCCATTGGAACATCACTATAGACCTATAACCTAATCAAAGCAGCCTCAGTAGTTGTGGTCACTATTACTGAGCTAGCAAGTTGTATGTTAACTAAAAGTAAAGCAGTCATTTAAAACCAAATCCTTCACATCCACTGTTATCATTTATCCAACAGAAATGCCACCAAACAGCAATTTTGCTGCTTACAGCATGTATACTCTTTGCGTGGGTCCAGACCTTTGAATCTGTCCATTCCATTGTTTGTCTGGCATCATGGACATGGAACACTGTTTCTTGATCACAATATTAGTGGTCTAGTGAAGACTCCATAAAGACTAACAATAAGCCAGTCAGGATTGTCAAACTGCCTTGACAGCTACATTTTAAACAGCCAGCACTCACTTGACTTTGGCACTCCTGAGGCATGGCTGCTCAAGAACGAATGGAAGAAGACCCTGTGCCATTTTTACTTCCAGAAAATACCCAGCAAAAGCAGTATGTTGGCATGGATACTCATTGATTCCGACTTATAAAAACATAATTATTAGAGGAGCAAGAGAAGAAGTAGACTGAGTTATAGTTTGTACAGGACAAGATCTGGGTAAATTAATGGCTCAACAAAACAATGGAATTTAAAAATAAGGAAACTGTTGTTTATCTTCTGCCGTGAACCAGAATTCAAAGCTTCTTTTGACTGCATGTTTATTAATGTAACCATAGCAAGGTCAGAAAGGTCATCTGTTCTGTATTCCCTGCTAAAGCTCCTATGGGTATGAGTGTAGGGACACGCACTATATGTTTGAGGCTATTTTTCTGAAAATGATTGCTCAAGCTCAGATCCATCACTTCATACCTGCAACCAAACTGTTGCAACAAACCTTCAACACAGCAGAATTAGCAACCTTTTCCATATCTTACATGGCAATCATATATCATATGCTTAACTTTATTCAGTGTAAATCAAATTCAAACAGCACAATGCCTTTTTGCTGTGTACTCTGGATATTCTCAAATCCCATGGATGTGTGTGCTAAACAATGATAACTTCAACTGGCTTTAGGCTAGCATGTATTCCTCATATTTCTCTTGTAATACAGTAAATCATGAGGTTGAGAGATTCTCTGAGCTGTCATTTCTTTGTCTAAGTGATGCTCATTAAACCATAAGTCTTCAGGCCAAGAGGCCCCCGAGGCTACATCTTCCATTACTACCCTAAGTACAGCTAAATCCACATATATGCTAAACTAACAGCCCTCCATGCACAAGTAAAACTTATACAATGAACATAACTAAGACAATTATAGGAGAGAGCCTTCATAGTGTTCTGTAGTGCATAATACTGATGAATACTCAAATGGCTTGTTAGCCAAAAGAACAGTCACTGAACTCAAGCACTGGGTGAAGCTTGTTTAACCATAGAGCCCACATACAGTAGAAGCAGTGATCTTGCAAGTCTATATGAACTTGGCTAGTCCGCTTCTCAAGGGATCACTTACACACTTCAAAAGAGGAGAGGCAGATTGTGACCTTGCTACACGAAGGCTCATTGACCAAAAGCTATTCAGTAACATTTTCATTCCCTGAAGTCCTGTTACCCCAAGAAACTCCCCAGTCAAAGGGGAACTAGTGCATGGAGAAAAAGCAAACAGGAAGGTGTAAATTTTGGTTATTTACTTATTCATTTGGTTTTATTTTATTTTTAGGATTTTCATCACTTGAGTTTTATTGTAAGGTATTGGCCTGGCCTCGCTGAAAACCTGCCATCTGAATTACAAACCAACAGGCTAAGCCCCTTTGGAAATTAACAGATTATCTTGTTCACTGGTCCAGTTCACAACTGTGATTGCTTCACACTTCCAAACACTAGACTTTATAGCCATATTAACCTGGTTAAGACATCAATGCAATGACATTATTAAAAAAAAACCCATTCTTCCTAGTGCTGAGGCACAAATCAGAATGGTTTTTTCTCCTTTTGAACAAATGCCTAATGACACAATCAGTTATTGTTTTTAAACCTTTCACTGAAAGACCGCTGCTCTATTTCAAATCTCTAGACTCTAGTTTTTGGCTAATGGAGATCTGTCCATTTCTATACGTTACTGGTTAAACAAAAATATAACAAAACACAACAGATTCAAATGAGAAACAATCTTTTCCTCACACAAAATATTTATTATTCATTTTACTATGATAGAACTTAAAAACAAAACAAAAAACAAAACAAAGGAAAGCTTAAACTTATTTATATTTGCCTGAAGTCATTCCCTACAGAATTAAATCCAACTGCACATATGGAAATAAAAACCTCAATTTGTTTGCATACACATAGAAATCCAAGGACATCCGTTGTTCTATTTATCATTTCTTACACATTAAAGTGATTAAAAGTTCAAATTAAACTCTAATTGAAAATACCCGAGTGAACAGAAAAAGGATGTTTGCCTGTAACTGCTGTCAGCCTTTCACTGAAGCATTCTG